>VYZM01007048.1:6854-22154 GCA_013398915.1 Dromas ardeola
CAAGAAGAATCATGCAACTATTTCAGTGGCTGATACCAAGCCATCACAAGTTGCACAAAGTGGAGTAATGACACAGCAAGTAACCACAGAGGAGGAGAGCACATGACTGATAAAAAGGCCAAAAAAAGTTCCTGAGGACAGTACGGAAAAATGTGGAACAACTAAATTGTATGAGAAATTTTCAACACCCAACCACTCTGTCTCTACAAGCAAAAATTAAAATAAAATAATGGAAACAGTGTTATGAAGACCCTGCTTTATGTAGTCTCATTCTGAGCACAAGAGAGGACAGTGAGTGAACAGACCCTCCCCAGGAGACATGTAAAAGGAAAAAGTTGTCCAGCCTTAAGCCATAGAACAGGTGTGATTTCACAAGTGTATGCACAGGCAGACTGTCACTTAGAGACAATTTAGTGGGCATATCCTGAGGCTTAAGTGCTGGCCTGTTTAAACTCTGAATTACCCTGTGTTTTAGAACATTTGCTACGTAGACACTCAGAATCTTAACCTTGATGCTCAGTGTAGTGTTTATGTGTCTGTGAAAACAAGCCTGAAAGAACGTAGGATTCAGATATATTGAGATTACTTTTTAGAGTGAAAATAAATGTGTATACTCCTTACATGCAATAAGGTGGCAAGACGAAGAAGGAAAGAGAACTACCTGAAACCAATTCTTGCCTGGATCACTTTAAAGAAAATGCCCTTTTCTACCTTCAGTTGTAGTTGCATTCACATTCATCCATGGTGAACTTTACAGAAGGGCTAGCAGAACAAAGGATGTTTTTTCCTAGGACTAGTACTAAAATCATAATAACTAGGAATATATCTATTTTTTAAACAACCTATTTCTTGATACAAGAACTTCATCTGTGTTTTATATGATCTGCTTACAAACGGCAGTAGGCAATTGTCTGATAAAACTACGAGAATACAATTTTGAAAATCTTTTAATCAGATCTTGAGTACGAGGCAATATCAATAGCCCAACAAAATAATTTGTCTTTCATTCTCATTGATAGTCTAGTAATACTCAGTAAAGATAATTACAGAATTCCTAATGTAGCTATATGTCAGGTTATCTCATTACTACACTCTGTTCAACTAACGATCCCCACATAGAAGGTGATGAACTTGTCAGAATTAAGGGGAAGAGACTCAGTGTCATAGTACACTCATAAGAGCCTAATGCATTACAACTACAGATTTCAGGTTTTGATTTCCATTGTCAATAACTTGTTCAAAAGCATAGCACAAACAGTATTTCCAGAACAAGCAATGCCTTAAGATAAATATCCATCTGCTTGATAAAACATACAACAAATTGCTGAATAACAGTTTTTCTGAATTAATGGAAACTGCTTACCTCATCGTAATAAGCTCTCAGATCAGCTCTTTTAGATCGTAAGTCCCAGAGTACTACAGTCCCATTTTCATAGCCTATCAATAGCTGCAGGAGGGAAACAAACACAATTATACTTTTGGATTCAAAAGGTATATACAAATATCGAAAAACATCACGGTTTTAAGAGATTTTAAAAAATGAATAAGCACTATAAAAAGAAATGCCAAACTGATGTGCAAGATTGTAGTTTGCACTATATGTAATACCCAGCTTTCAAATTATCTTTCAGTATAAATTACTTCTCATCACTGACAACTTAAGTTTTAATATGGAAAAAAAAATGTGCTTTATATTCCTTTTTTTTATTTTTATTTTTTCTGCAAGGTTATGTGTCTGGACAGTCTTCACAATTGTGTATCTGCTGAGAAAATAAGACTGTAGCACGATCCTCTCAGCTCTTACCTTCCTTGTCCCTGGTTGGAGGGAAAACTTTGACACCTAAGAGATCACTTAAATAACTTCAAAGAGTCACCAGATTAAACTCTCATTCAGCTACATATATTCCTTTAATTTCTGCTTTCCAGTGCTTTAAAACATTTCAAAGAATTCCTCTTGCAGAGAATAAATTGCTTGCTTTCCTAGAAATTGAAAATATATTAACTGGTACGTGAATTTTTACTTCTGCTCAAACTAGCATGTCATACCATCATTCACACCTGAGAAATACCAGCAAAGATTTGTCAAAAGATGAAAGAGATGAAAAATGATGCTCAGGAGAAAAATAAGAATGAACACAGTCCTTTCTACTTGCCTCTATTGAAAAGAACTGAATTATTTGTCTGGCACTGTATTGAGTACTCTTCATTGGAACACAGTTAATTTCAGATCTTATAGAAGATGCGAAGTCTGGCCTACTTAAGTATACTGGAAATTGCTCCCATAGAGCCCATCTTCCTAAGAATCTGTCCTGGACATGAAGACTGTGAACGACCAAACTGACAAACTCACATATTTCTGCTATGGAATATTTTATACAACTGGCAGTGATAACTGCAGTTGTTCTTTGTCCGTAAAGACATGGATCACAGAATACAGGCAAGGATTTACAGTTTCTTTATCAAGAATTTGAGCAAAAGAATGACGAGATCTCTTAGTCTGTGAGGCCTTTACCAGCACCTTTGCCACCATTCACTTTGCTTGCATAAAAAAAGTCATAAAAATGAAACTTGGCTGGACTGCTAAACAAAACATCACTTTGTTTCCAAGTTAAATATAATTGATACATCAATACTGCTATAAAAGAGTCTGGGAATACTCTCAGTCCTACTAGATATGTTTCTTTATATAGCCAGGAGAAAGTTCATTATGTGGAGATGTATTACCTAATTAGGAATGATTTATAGTTAGTATATTTAACACCTGAATATGAACAATACCTGATTACTTAAGAAATCTGCTCCAGAAAAAAATTTCAAACTGTTCTGGAGAAAATCTAGAATATTTACAATTTTTGCTGTGGACAGGCCCATATGGGATTCTGTGGCAAAGTAAATGTGAAAAGACATCCTGTTCAGAAAGCACGCAGCTAACTGGATAGCACTTGTGTCAGGATGCCATATGGTATTCTGGGATAATAGATTCCCATTGAGAGAGTGAACAAAGAAGTGCCTTACTGCGTCTGCTTTTGCTGTTAGTGCAGTGATCCTAAAGGGAGGACAATTGTATCTCCAGGAGTTAGCGATCCACTTAGCAGTTAACCCGAGTAGGTGCAGCCCTGTGCTGTGCTACGCTGTGCTGCACATAGCACTTGGCTTTCAGGCCTGTGCTGTGCTGCATGTATTCCTTGGCCACAAGATAAACTTTGCTGTCTAATTGTAAAGAAGAAGCCTGCAGGCAGATCCCACTTGGTAAGGGCAATTACAGCACTTTTGTGACCTTGTCTTAACGT
This sequence comes from Dromas ardeola, assembly GCA_013398915.1. NCBI lineage: Eukaryota > Metazoa > Chordata > Aves > Charadriiformes > Dromadidae > Dromas > Dromas ardeola. Next base: position 10,145 of record VYZM01007048.1, read on the forward strand.
AAGGCAGTATGTTCTTATGTGAATATCCTTTTTCTTGACAGTAGAAATGAATAGATTTTTTTTTAATCTTTTGAGATCTCTAAAGAACAAAAAGCCGGCAAACCTCTTCACAGAGAGGACCAGCACAGCGTGCTGTGGCCTTATTGGAGGTCCATCCAATGCTGCACAACTTGGGGTCCCAGCATATAAAGGAATATAAGATTATCTTCTTTTTCCTTTTCATATCAACTCCAATAAATGGTATTTTAATCAATATGTTATAGAATTTGAGTGCCTTCCTTACTCTTATCATAACAAGCATTTGCACCAGTGCATTACAGCTGGGTACCAAACCAGTTGAGTTCAGTTCATATGTACCAGTATTCTTTTCACCTCAGCTTTTGTACAAATATATTCAGGAAACTCAAGGAATAGAAAAGCATATGTGACCCTCTTTCATAATAAGCATTTCTCCCCAGTGAAGTAGGCTTGTCTTTTGATTTTTATCACTCTTTTTTGCAAAGATATCACGCTCCAGGTAATTAGCAAAAGGTTAAATACCTCCTATCAGAGACAGCATTTCACCTGATCTATTGCTGAAATGCTTAATGCACAGCAGCACTACAAAACTGCAAGATACAAAGTGCCGTGATTTCAGGGAAGAAGTTGAAAGATAAACGGATTTACTGCATAGCTAGGAATCTTCTCTCTCTCTCAGTGCTCAGATGGTAGCCATGCTGCTAGGCTACTAGCATTGTGGTATGACATTGAAGTCAGAATTCCAAATGGGTGAATGTGATTAGTCTCATCACCAGTATATTTATGGTGGTTTGAACTCTGACCTGCCTGAACCATAGGAAACTCAAATATTCGCACTCCTCTTTGCCATGGTAACCACTTGAGAGAGATCTATAGGACAAGCACTCTGTCATATTCAATGAGGTAAAAAAGAAAACATCCATAAATGCAGTTTAAGGAGAAAACATAGACAAAGAAGAAAAATATGTGTAAAAAGAGTCGAGGAAGTAAAAACCCAAGGATTTCTCTTTAGCTTGTGTTTCCTGGCACCTTATTTAATTACTCATGCTTAATTAGGTTAAGAATCATGCAGAAGGCTGCACAGAATTTGAAGGAGGGAAGAGTCCTGGCAAGATTTTCCTTTTCTAATGCAGTTGCTCCACATTTTGACTTAACAAATCCTTCTTCATGAAATGCTTTTGATGACAGTGTTTTAGGGAGTTTTCTCCTTTACAATCAATTAATTGCATCCTGGTACATGCTAGCCAGCCCCTTCCTTGTCCTAGTACTGCAAAACAGCTGGCAGAAAAAAAACAAGTCTGCCAAATGCACACTGTATTTAGGTGTTATTAGATCTCAGAACACTGACTCAGAGATAGGAAGTTTAGTCCACCAGCTAATAGTTAATAACATTAAAGCTTTTCCTATTTAGCTTTCTCCAGTTGCTGGGAAACTGCAGATTATTGCAGTTAATGTCTTCTCCTGTGTCAGCAAGAAAAATCATGTTTGCTACAGATCTGCCACTTAAAAATGTCTGTGCATTTCAGTCTGTTCCTAATGTACACTTCTTCATTGATTTGGCAGACACAGTTATATTTCATGGACTTAATCACTAGGTCCCCAAATTGTTCTTAAGTGAAACATTAAGTGCCCAAATTCTCTTTGTCGTCTGTCTTCCAGTCAGAGCTTGCTAGATTCATAAAAGAGACTGTCTCCAAAGTTTGCTTGGAGGGCACTCTGGAAAAATTTTGAACGGCAGAGGTCTTCTGAAATTACATTCACTCTTTTGGCACAGAAAAACTGGTCATCAGTCACTGATACAAACTGGAATTTTTAGGTATTTAATGAATTTTTAAAAGATGAATATACAGTCAGCACACAAATCTCCCTGGCTTTCAAAAAGAGATCTTAAGATTGTCCTAGATTTGGAAAGGTTTATCTGTGTTTTAGGACTCTCCACCACTCAGTGCCCGTAGGAGAATCCTACTTACTTACTTCAGTGAAACATGCACAGATCTGTAAACAACTTTGTGATACCCCAGAGAAGGATATACCACTGGACCCTTGCAGAGTTCAATACCCTTGTACTTGTAGAGTAGAAGAATAGCTGTATTCTGAGCAATGATTATGACTGAGTTGTAGCCAGTATTTAATTTCTGAAGCATAGGTAAAGAGCACTTCCATCTACTGCCCCCCATGAAGCGATGTAAGGAGCCTGATTTCTCCCACCAACATCTATTGGTAGTCTTTGGTTAACTTGAAGCTGAGGAGCTAAGCAAAGTATGTAGAACTGTCTTGAAACCGCTCTGTTACCTAAGAACAACTCTGCTAAATTAAACAAAAGGTCTACCTATCACAGTATTTTGTACTTAACTGTCCAAGAGCAAATACCAAAGAACAATATGTGAGGAGGGCAAGTGCTTATCATACTCTCACATATTCTCTCAGCCTACATGATTTTCTCATTCAAAGATAGCCAGCTCCTCAACTAGACATGACTCCACTTAAACTCATCTTTAATAACCGTTTCGGAAAATTCAGCAAACCTCTTCAGTAACCCTCAAATTGATTTCTCCCCTGTTAACTTTTCTAGTCTCCCTTTTGACCAATATACATTTTCAGCACCCACAGCTCCATTTGGAAAAAAGTTCTATAGCTTCTACCCATTGCACATATGAAGAATCTAATTGGCTTGTTTGAATCTGAATTTTGTCAGCTTCATTGATTTCCTTTTAGTTTTTATATTGAAAGAGACTATGAACTGTTTCTACCCACTTCATAACAATTATGATTTTCAAACTCAGAATCACAATCAGCTCTTTTCCACAATGAATTGTCCTGTCTCAGTTGTGTCTCATATAGAAAACCTTGCCCCTTCTCTGAATTTCTTTTAGCACAATTATGTTCTTTTTGAGATAGAAGGAGAAATATAATACTCAGTATTCAGCAGACAAGTCAACCATGCATTTATGCAATAGCCCTGTTTTGTTCTCTATTCTTCTTCAGATAATGCCTAATTTTGGTTTTCTTTATTGGTCACTACTGAGCACTGAGCTGACATTTTCACTGAACTATCAATCATCAGTCGAAACTCTTGAGTAATGATCAGCTCAGGCCCATTATTTTATATGTAAAGTCAGAAATATTTTCTCCCACACATATAACTTCCCATCATTCACACTGAACACTTACAAAAGGAAGTATTTAACCCATCATTTTACTGGCAAGTTTCTCAGCCTCCTAAAGTCCCACAAACCTGATCACATCACTGCTTACTTTCTTTTCTAGGTTATTTATGACTATGCTGAACAGCAGAAGTCCCAGAAGTTGGGGTTTTTTTTCATTTTTTCCCCACTCTGAAGAAAGATGATTGTTTTATCCTTCATTCTTTCAACCAAAGTTTAATGAGATTTAGTTGAAAAATTTAGGGGTTTTTTTTGTTGTTGTTGGATTTTTTTGATTTAGAGCTATGTCTTTTGATTTAGTGCTTGGATCTTCGCTTACATTTGTGCGTACCTTTTTACTGATACCTTTCTGTAAACATCAAACACTATCAATTCTACATTCTGCAAATCTGCAAGTATTTTGTTAGCACCAATTTGTTCTTTACACCGCTCTCAATCTATCAATGATATAAACAGCTGCACTGGGATGGTTTCAGTACGGCTTACATTTTCTACTCTTTCTCCTCATAAATTTCCAATGTTTGCTTTTCATAGGGATCCATCTGATTTTGCTGTTGTTGTTGTTGTTAGTATGCTAGTACTTCATCAGTGCCCAGATACTTCCAATGTGCCCTCTAAGCAACAAGCAATTGTATTTCCAAGCAAGTTCTCTTCTAACTCCCTTTCCTGGAACCTTTTCATCTTCACTCTTTCTGCTGAAGTCAAAATATTTTAGGCTTCTGTTTGGATACGGTGCATGACGCTCCTGTAAGAGATGTTCACTCACAAGACCATTTTTTCTTTTAGTATCCTATCCTTTTCCCTATACCGTGTGCTTTAGGTTCAATCATCAGCAGCTTCTGTTGTGGCCATTGAACAAGAGTTTTGCCTCATCAATAAACCTTTATTTTCATCAGGTATTTTGCCATACATAGTTAAACAGCATTTCTTGATGGCTTCTGGTTTGAGGCTAAAATACTACCCTTCATAGCATTTAATGAATTTATTTGCTGTATTCTAAATTGCTTCATCTATTGTGATTCCTCCAAAAAGGCTTAGAGATGCAATCTGACCTGTTGGAGGGCTAGCTGGCAAGTGCCTCATTTGCACATAGTTCACCTTGCAATATGGGTAAGTCCAAGGACAGATAATGCAAATGAAATTCAGATATAGTCATCGGTGTTTTTCTAGGTACCCATATTAATTTCAGAAAAATGTCTCCCATATCAGTATCAGAAATCCAAACTGCTGCTAGTTTCCATATACATGGAATAATAACAACATAACAGTTGTTATGTGAGGCACACTGTCAAATAGATACATAATTTGTAAGATGCAGTCCTTTATAAATACACGCTGAAATGCAATTGGCAAAAGTGATGAAAAATTATGAGACAGTTAAATGCCCCTTCCACACAGGCAAAATGCTCAAAAATTCAGTAGCAATACATAAATAAAAAAAGCTCTAATAAAACTGGTATTCTGGCAACCAAATTTAATTTTGGAAAAGCTACCATAGAAATAAAGGCAACTCTGATTTTGCCTCCTGATGGTATCAATCATGACCATAATGCTCTGACTATACGTTTTGCTTCCACTTGTTAACACCTCTTTGCTATTCTCAACTCTGTTCACAAACACCAGCATGTTCCAAAAGTGCGCTGCTATTGTTATTATCCTCATATAAGAAAAGACTTATTTTCTTATGAAAACCTACAATAATACTTTTATAATGGCATGTTTATCCAAGTACCAAAGTCATGATACAGTTTTTAGTCAATTATTCCTTAAGCAAAGTCAAGTTCAGGAACAATTTTGATTGTCTATAGGTTTCAAAGTACAGTGTGTTGCCTGTTTCACTGATTTTTACTCATTAAAATTGTACAAAGAGATATTTTTTCTTAAAAACAGTAAAATAGTAAAAGTCACCTTGCAAATATAGAAAGAAAGCAGATGATAAAATCAGTAAGCAAAAAGAGAGAGCTATCAAGGCAAATAAAGGCTATAAAATGTTGCAATGTTTTACACCATTAGTTGTACTCACTTTTCCCTCATCTCTTGGGCTGTCACTTAAATGTACAACTGGCCCAGGGTGAGTCTTTGTGGATCTGCAAGACAAAAATAAATTCAAATCTGTGAATGTTTTTGTATGAAGAGTTAGATGCTTACCTTAATTTCTAGGTGTGTTAATGTGTACCTCCAATGGTTTAAAAGTAATTCTGAAAAGCCCAGCAGGGGAAAATAACAATCTGAAAGTTATCCATATCTTTTCATGTTCTCCTCTGTTTCCTTTTTGCCATCACAGGGAAAGATTCTCCTTTGTTGATGAATCCTTTCTTCCATTTTTAAAAAAATCTCACTATTCTTCCTATTACAGTAATTTTTTACCCCTCTCATTTCTGAGGCTTTTTGCCTTTTCTGTTCTCCACTCCCTCTCTTTCTGCCCTCCCTCCTCCCTTGCTTGATATCAAGGCTAATCTGACATGGATTTGCAAAGTCTTCACTGGATTCATTTCAAATACTGATAACAAGATTCACCAAGTTCCCATCTCATTAATGACAGGGCTTCAGTAATCTCACCTATACTGCTCTATCTTCTAGCTTCTTCTAGCACCTACACTGCTCTGTCTTCTACTGCTAGCTTCTTAGCATTACTACAGTGGGGTTTCAGAAATGGAGCATCTTGCCTTTGTCTAATCAGTAAAGCCTTATGACATCTTCAGACCAACTAATACAGTCACACTCGCAACACACATTCAGTGAGGCTCCTCAGCCATAAGACCCATCCCATGAGTCTTTGTAAGCCTCTATAAAGACTACTTATTGTTCTTGCTTTCCCCTCTCTTTTTGTAACATGTACCAACAACACAGTAGGCAACTTAGTACAGGGACTGCTGCTTAAGTCATTGATGTCCAGCACCTGACAACAAATGCAAATCATAGGAAACTGCATGGACAGATGAAGATTTTTCAACTGTCATCTTTTCTGACCAGACCTTTAGGCATGGCAGTCATACACAGCAAGAAGACAAGCACCAGTCCACAAAAGTTCAGGCTATTTGAACGCCTGCACAGAAAAGGACCTTTCTTCCCTCTAGGTTCTGGGATCAGAGCACACGTCCCTTGGAGTTCAGCTTTGGATCTAGACTTGCGTGTTTGGTCTTGGTTCATCGAAGGTCATCAGGAAAAAAAAATATGCCAGAGACTGGCAGGGCCCATAAAGCTAAGAAGTTATCTGGAAGTCATATCTAAAACTACCTAGGCTCCAACTATTAATACAATCTGCAAGAGAATTAAAGAAACAAACCAAAACAAGGTTCTCCAGCCAAACTGCTCAAAGGATTTTCCTAAATTAATGGTGTTCCTCTTCCTTTGGCTCAAGTACTGTGCTATAGCAAAACTGGCCCCTGTTCTACCAGGTCAGATTCCAAATCAAGATTGAGAGCGGTATGTAAAAATTCCCAGGCAAACCAAACATTAAAGTACTGTGGAGTAGTCCATATCCTTATAGACTCCTCCTGCCCAAAACACTATGCTCCAACACTCTTGAAAGCATGCACACTTTTCTCTGGCCTCTATTTTTTGCCCATAGAATGTTTTTAATATTTCAGGTATTTGGTCACGCACCAAAGCTAGGCCAAAGCAGAGGGGCCAAGACCTTGTCTGATATTTACCTCTGAGCTAAAGACAATGAAAAATTACTTCAGGCATCCTTAGACCTTCCAAACTAAGTGTATTCCAGGCCAAAGAGATAGAAAACTTCAAGTCACCTAAAGGCCAGACAGCCTTCCAAGACTATACCCCACCCCTTCACATATATTTTAACATTACTGCTAGCTGCATGCACAAAGCTAGTGGCAATGTGGCAAGCCCCTTCCTTGGTGAAACTTCTCCACGAGATGATCCCATGCCACCATCTTCAGCTTTGGCAGATCATGTTTCCGCAGATACCTGCAGCATGTTACTTTTCTACAAGAGGTCTGGGTGAGCAAGGCTTCTGCAAGAGCATTTTGCAACATATTCCAGCACAGAAGTGAGATCAGCAGGAAAGCAGTGGACAGCCGGTTTATACAGCAATATTCTGTACAGACTGTCTTTAATGGTGCCAGCAGCAAGTACCCATTTGGCTTAAGACATGGCATGCAACAATTTTTACAGAGATGCAGTTAGCGTGAGATCTGGCTGCCATTCCTATCCAAGTCAACTCCCCAGAGGGGGCCCCTCTGGCCAAGCTTCTGTTTCTAAGCAACCTGTACTGGAATAAAAAAAATCATTTCCACAATACCAATCCTTGGAGCAGGCAGGGTAGGTAGGCAGTGATGGGGAACTGAGGGCAGAGATGAGGATATCTGCAAGCAGTGCTTAGACACACACAGGTCTTGCACATCTGTCCTCAGAGAGTGAATAGGACATCTTGGGACATTCTAGGCTGCTTTGAACTTTGTTTCTGACATAGGTTCACCTATCTGAACTGGTCAGAGTATGCTGATGGGAAGAACGAAGTCTGTTTGAGGTACATGATGCCTATGCCATGACGGCAAAGGAGGAAGGATAAGAATAAGAGGAAAAACCATGAAGAGAAGATAAGAAGAAGCCAGATAAGAACCACTGACAGATGACAGAAGAGGGAGCAGAGCCAAGCAAACATCAGGCATGACTCAGCTGGCAACAGACAAAATGGTGGAAGGAGCACATGCAGGCTGACAAGGCATACTGGTTTTGGCGGCTACCCCAGCCCATTGAACCCACCAGCATGGAGACTGGGTTGCTTGGCCACAGCAATATTAGTACTTGACCAGGAATATCGGCAAAATCAGGGAAAACGGAGGGAGAAAGGGAATGATCATACTGTCTTTCTAAGCTTAAGGTAGATCCCGTCTAGGCTGCTCTTTGTACCTATCAGTTTAACCTATGCAACCACCATTTTCTTTTTAAGATACATACGTCATTGCTTACCAAAGAATGTATCCATTTGTTTTGGGGTAGAAGCAAACTCTTATATGAGCTCTAGTCACTCTATTACATCTAATTTTAGGCTAATTGTACTTTTATTGTCACACAAACTAGTTGTTCCTCTGTAAATGATATAAAACTGTCTTTTACTACCAGTCTTATGGTTATCTTATATTCTTGCACGGGCGTAGCCTCAGATTTCTGTGCTAAGACTTCAGCTAAAAGGGGTAACCGTCACTAATACAATACATTTTCCTGCCTCCTCCATTTCTCTCTTGATTCTAATGTAAACAATAGTTGAAGGATCCTGGTATTTATTACACAGTAATAAAATTTCTTTTTGCTTTTCAGGAAATCAGGCACTTTCTATTTCTTTTAGGCATATTATCTTTTTATTATTAGGTTCCTAGCTATTTCTTTAGTTTTGTTGAGTAAGAGCTTCACATACTTTATCAGCAAAGTTGATACATTGACACATAGCCTTTGGTTCCATTCTTGTTAGCTGTTTTATGTCAAATATTGGATGTAGGTGTCAAAGTGTTGGCACTGTAAGTTGTATAGGGGGTCTCTGTGAGGAGAGGTCAGGGCTGCCCTGTTCTGGACATAACCAGCTCCAGCCAGCTCCGACAGACCCACGGCAGGGCACAGCTGAGCCCCTCAGCCAAGATGGTGGTGCCTCAGGGAAAACAAATTTAAAAAAGGACAAAAGAACACTGCACAGGCAGTAAAGAAAGAAGCGTGAGAAACAGCCCTGCACGCACCAAGGTCAGCAAAGGAGGAGGGGGGTAGATGCTCCAGGTGCCTGAGCTGAGATTCCTCTGCTGCTGGTGGAGAGGACCATGCCAGAGCAGATATCTCCCCTGAAGCCTACCGAGGAGCCCACGCTGGAGCAGGTGGATATTTCTTGCAGCTAATGGAGAGCCCACACTGGAGCAGGTGTATCTTGAAGGACTGCAGCCCGTGGAAGGACCCGTGCTGGAAAAGGGTAACAGTATGAGGAGGAAGCAGCAGCAGAGAGGAGCAGCAGAGCTGTAATGATGGACCAACCATAACCCCCGTTCCTCATCCCCCTGCACTGGTCAGGGAGAAGGAAGGGGAGGAGGTAGAGGAGTTGGGAATGAAGGAGTGAAGTCGAGCCTAGGAAAAATGGGGGCTGGGGGGAAGGTGTTTTAGTTTTTGTCTCTGTTTCTCACCATTCTACTCTGTTTTAACTGGCAATAAATTAAACTAATTTTCTCCAAGTCAAGTCTGTTTTGCCCATTGACAGTAATTGGTAAGTGACGTCCCTGTCTTTATCTTGACACATGAACTTTTCCATCTTATTTTCTTCCCCTGTTGTGTTGAGGAGGGGGAGGGGGTGGGGGTCTTGCAACCAGCCAGGGTCTACCCACCACAAATACCCTGATCCCTTAACAGCTGCCAGCTTTGATTATACATAGGTAAGAGGAAAGGGAGAGTCTATTAAGTTTGGCAGTCACAACACTAACTCTGTCAGGAAATGAGAAAGGATCTTTTTCAAATAGTTGTGTTTCCTAAAACTCATTTCGGATGTGCCATCGCGGATAAGATCACACACAGAGTTTCTGGGGTGACGACAACAGATGTTCTTGAAGCATTTTTGAATCGTAGAGCCTACTTCCTGGCAGCCTTCCTGCACTGCCTTTCCAGGGCTCCAAGAAACATTGTTTTTTTACACGTATCAAGTAAAGTATTTGCATCAAAACGGACTCCTCTTTGGACCAAACAACAAGGAATATTCACAAGGTGCAGCACAAAGCTTTTGGTTTGGTTTGGGATGGGACATGGGGAAGGATAGATTGATACAAAATAACACCAGTTCAGATGGAGCAGGGGAGCAAAACTGTGCATGAAAGGGTCGTAACTGTCTTCATTTGGCACAGTCTTTCGCTTGTTGCTCTGAACCTGCCCTATGGCTGGATACAGAAGGAGAGACATGATAAATCTTCTCTGGCAATACATCTTGCGTGCTTCTCCTGAAGTGATGTTATCTCTTTCCTAGTGCTGGACTGTGGCTTGGAACCCAAAGACGGTCATTTGCTCTACACTAAGACCAGGAATAGTCTGCCAGAGGCAGATCAGTGCCTTACTTCTTGCATCTTCTTGTTTCCTCAAGGGAAGTATGTATAAATAGAAATAATAGCAATGTTTTTTGGAACCCTAGGGAAGTGTTGCTTGTAAAAGGAGTGCTAGGCATTCGGCTCTACAGCCAATTTCTCCTAAGGGTAGACATCATGACTGCACTATAAGTAGGACTAAATGAGGCAATTATTTAGTTAACTATACTATATCAATAATATTAGTTTACAGAAGTCATGAAGCACTATCAGAGCTACAGATACAGTAATTACTACTTTTATACAGTAAATTATACTGCATGTGGAAATGTATACACACAAAAACATTTTGCCTCCTATAGCTTTAGTATATATAAAGTTTTTTGTTTCCCCTCATTGCTATTACAGTAGAGTTGTCAAGGAGACTGGAAAGTTGTATGCTGTCATTATGGAACAGCCTACAGAGAAAGAAAAACACTGTTGAATTACATTAAAAGCAAAAGCAGAGATCCAACGGCTCCTGGAAAGGACAAAGAGGTGCTGGGAAACCAACCACATCTGAAGTTATCATGAATAAAACACACTGCTGTTGATGCCAGATACTTGTGTATAGGCATTCCTTTAAGTTGGCTTTAGGAGACTGTAAAAACTAACTAGGCCCTATCCCTTGAGAAAGGGGGAAATAAGGAAGAACCAGTAGGTGAAAATAAGGCATAAGTGAAATAGTTGAGCAGAGAATTCTTCATTCCCAAATACTAGCTAGGGTACAGCTGAGAATGACTGAGAAAATAAAAGCTCTGAAAAGATCTGAAAAGGATAAAATAGAAAGCCAAGTCCATACACAGCAGAAAGAAAAAAAATGAAGGTCGAATCCAGAAAATACCAGCAATGATTTGCAGTAAAAAAATTCCTGAAGCAAAAGCTACCTTCAACTGAGCAAGAAGGAAGTATGAGCTAATGATACAAAAGATTGCAACATTTCATAGCCTCCGTTGACCTTAAAGCCCACAAAACCAGACTGCATAAGAATTGAAAAATGGAACAAAGGGTTCCTATGACAGCTGTACAAAACCAGAAGTTTGTTAAGAAACAGGTGACACTTTGAGCTGTTTTGCACTTCATCAGAAGTTATTCCCAACAGCAGCAGGTATTGATTTATTTGATGCATGTTCATTTCGGAAGATGAGAGAGCTGATATGCTGACTTGACTCTTACTCAGAAGAACAGGACTGAAATGAAGAAATCACTCACTGTAAAACAGGATGGAAACTTTTATTTAACTATTTTATTCTAAAATTAGAAGGCTCAAAAAGAAGTCTTCAGAAATGTTATAATTTGGACCCAGGAAAATGTGGAAAATACATAGATGATGTGTTCCTCCATCATTCTGGAAAGTTTTATGGACTCTAAGAAACAGAGTGACTGTTGTAAGAACGTCAAACATGAAGACAATCTTTCAAGCAGGTAAAAGTAATATATGACAAATCAAACTAAGAGAAAATAATTTTCCTTTTGAAAAAAATTATCTTGCTGTCTTGGTTTCAGCTGGGACAGAGTTAATTTTCTTTCTAGTGGTTGCTGTGTGTGAAAGGTGTGAAAGGAATGCCAATAATGCGTATTGGTTTAGTTGTTGCCAGGTGATGCTTATATTTTTTCAAGGACTTTTTTCAGCTTCCCATAGAAGCTGAGAAGGACCCTAGACAGAATGATGGGATGGCCAATGGAATATTCCATATACCATAGATGTCATGCTCAGAATATAAATAGGGTTAACTGGGCAGCAGGTACTCACAATCTCTGCTTGGGAAGGTACCAATTCAC
>VYZM01007048.1:28414-62383 GCA_013398915.1 Dromas ardeola
TATCCAAAAGAATTTGAAAGAACTAGGAAGTGAAACTTGGTGGAAGGCTTTCATTTCATAAAAACTTTCAGATTCATTTCCATACAGAATAGACATCCTAATGTCTGGAGGAAAGAAAATTCCAAATGCACACAAAACTAAAATGTGTTGTTCTCAAAATCTCAAATGTGTTATCTACTCAATATTTTNTATATAAAAACATAGGAATCAAAAAAACCTCTAATATGTCAACATCACCAAAACAAAGTAAGAAAGAGAAAATAATTAAGATACTTCCGACCTGGAGAACTCATAAAAATGAACATTTTAATTCTGGTTTTAATTTAACCGTGTTTTCCAGCAGTAATTTTTCAGCCAAAACTACTGAGCAGAGCTGAGCAAAGTCTTACAAAGGCAGGACAAACAAACATTCCAAAATTGAGAACTGGACAAAATATTTACCAGCAGACTGCCTGAATCCTGATTACCATTTTAATCCTTGTTTTTATCTCCTTTGAAGATACAATTAGATATTTATGACTGTGCCTATGAAATTTGGTGGGGGCAGAGGGGAGGAAAGGAAAGGAGGCATCACTTTTGTCCCCCTGGAGGACAGAGTTATTAGTGAAAACCAGTAATAATAGCAGGGCTAAAAAAGCGAAAGTGGAGAATTTTGGAGAAAAGTAGTTGCTATCGATGTGATCTCTGCTTGGGATAGAGAATTAGATCCACCACTGTAGGCCTGTAGCCTTGTTCTTAGATACTGTCCTCTTGGTTCACTAAGCTTGCTGAATTTCAGTTTACTACCCGAGGTTACAGGCTCCTCACAACATGAAGTGGCGTCTCAGAAACTACATGAAATACTGTGAGTTTGCCCGCCGCAGTTCGTCTTGCTGGAACTTCACTGAGGAAACAGCAGAGCAATAATTTTTCATTTCTGTTGAAGCTTTTACTTGCAGGAAGTATAGACTTACCCCACTCAGATTTTTATATAAGTCTCCCTCCATTTCATACCCACGCCACAGGCACCTGTGTTAGATTGTCAGAGAACTGTCGTTTAACAGACACTCACTACCTTTCCTATCACTTCATCAGGTTTTGATGAGACTGATTTAACTTTGAAATTAGCCCTGTGTTGAGCAGGAGGCTTGGTCTAGGGACTTGCAGTCCCTTCTCATCTAAATGATTCTACAGTTCAATGAAGAACAGTTCTCCATAGAGTCTTTGGGCCAATATATGCCATTATTCTCTTCACAGGATGTTTGGAGGAGATGGTGATCAAGCTACTCTCATAAAACTAGCAAAATCTGAATTTGTGAGATTAATGATGATCTGTATTTCATGGAACCTCATAGTTAAACAGACTGCCAAGTAACTTTTTCATTTATAAAAAATATAATTACATGGTCTCTATCACAAATCTGAATTCCCAATGTCCTGTAACAAAACAGTTAATACTGCACATGCGTTCAATAAATAAAAGGTGTTCAAAAGATTTGCTAATATTTGTAAAAATAAATGATTCTTAAAAATGAATCTTAAGACAGCTATGAAAATGACCACAGACACAAATGCAAAAAACTCTGCACTTACAGTTCTATTGCCTTGTTCCACATGATAACATATCCAGAAAGAATGAAGGACTCAATATTTACAATGTGTGTATTTCCCCTCTCTGTTCCAACGTAAAGCCATTTACTCTGGAAAGGTAGATGGCAGTAAGTAATCCTGGAAAGGAAAACCAAAAATAGTGTCTAAGTATCACATCAACAATATTTTTTAACACTTTTACAGACGAAATAACTATTCTTTCCATTTTATAACTTGAGAAAAGCCTGCCCAGCAGGCGCAGCATTCTGAAGAATGTACAGGTTTTGGGGGTCATTTACAGAAAAATCATAAAAGAGAACATGAAAGAAAGCAGGGCCATCCTGCCTGCCTATATTAAGGGCAGGAAAAAAGAGCCAAATCACTTGAGCACTGAACTAAGTCATGTTATCTCCATGAGTATGTAAATTGCACTATGATAGTATCCAAGACTCTCAAGTTAGGCTTCCTTAGAATAAGCAATTTTTTTCCCGTTCAACAAACAGAGGTTAATGGACATCATCAGGATTAATGTTTTGTACAACAGAAGTGTAACACCATCATTCACATAAGAAAACATTCACTTTATTGGCTAGCTGGGAGAGTAGGGCACTAGATAAGAGCGTCACCAAGTGCAGTTAAGTATTGCATCCTAGACACACTGAATCCTGCACTCATATGATTCTTACAGGGTGATGAACCAGTGCTGTATTAGCTTGGAAAGATGTCATGACAGTTTCTCATGATAATACATAAAAGTTTTCACAGATGATGAATGAGAAGATTCAGGTTTCTTTGATATTATGGTTATTATAGAGATATTATGTACAATCAGGCAAAACTAAATCTACAAAACCATTTGCCGCTAAAATATAATCAAATGCATGCTACCTACAGAGACTGAAACTTAATCTGATCATATGGTATAGACTCATGAATTCTGACAAAAAAGCTGGTATTGGGCTTGGTATGCCATACGTTATTATATTTATCATTGAGTTCCACAAGCAGGCTATTTCTAGCTTTTATATAAAAAAACTTGATTTAACAGCTACGCAATTACTTTTATCCTTAACAACTTCCTCCCCCACAAATGTATAAACAGTATTTAAGAACATACGTATTTCAATTTTTTATTCTTATGGTACAGCCATCTTTCTGAATTAACTATAAAGGAGAGAGAGTGGTGCTGGCTATCTTCCAGTAATTTGGCCCTCTCCGTCATGTAAAATCCTCTGAGTAGAACATTTGCCACCCTTTGAATGAAAGGAATTGTTCAATATTTATGCAAATTTCACATACTTTCTATAATCGTTCCCTGTAAGGTACTCTCAACAAACAAAGATTCCAAACAGATTCTACACAGTATCTCGAGAGTTCTGCAATTTTCCAAATATCTAATCATGTGTCAGAACATTTAACATTTAATTCATTCAAATGAGCAAAATAATTTTTTTTGCCTTATGTGTCACACTGCATTGAACACAGTTGAAATATGCAGTCTTCCCATCCTAATCCATAGGGAAAATTACTGCTGAATCATGAATCCAGAATAAGGCTTATGCTTCACAGAAATCTTTTTTTGTTGATTCAAGTATCATATAGGCTTTGTTCTATCCAGCTGTGCTGGGCTAAATTTTACCATTAGTTGTCTAACTATGGCAATAATTCCACTGCCTTTAGTGGAAAGAGAACCAAGTTTTTCAAGAGAATTGCTTTGAGAATGGGAATTACAGTTTAGTGTGCATAAATGAAAATGCAACTTAGTACTCATATTGTGGGTGCAGGCTGATCGACAAATATCTGACAGACAGAATTGCAGGTGGTCTATGCCACCTACATATTCCTTGCTGGAGTTAAAGCTGTTAGCTTTATTGTTCTGTTCATAACAGAGGCAAAGAACAATTTGCCCTTTTCACTTCGCAGTTTTACAAATGTGAAGCTGATTTTCACATCTTTCCTGATCCTTCTCCTTAAACTAAATAACTCCATTTCTTTTGCTTTCTCTTCAGGTGAACCATTTGCTACACTTCTGGTTAGATTTATATTTACTTGCATTTATGTACTAGCTCTACTTTTCTGTCTTGCACTCCAAAGCATATGCATGCTCTGTTAGGTCCCGGCCCGTGCAAAAACCTCCCTGGTCCCTGGTTTATAAATCCTCTTAACCACTTCACACTGATGGTCATTCAGCACTTGTTTGTAGTAGACTTAAATTACAGGAAGAGAAAACATTTGTGACTTTTAAAGTGTTGAAAATGTATTTTTTTAGTGACTGACAAACAACTCATGAGCTACAAAGTGAGCCCTAGTTGACTTGAATGCTGCTACTCCAAGTCTTGCAGTTGTGTCATCAGACTATGCGGGTTCAAGTCCACCTAGGACCATATTAATGTTCTGTCTTCTGATAAATCCATTCACAGGGAAAAGATGTTGAGAACTTGGTCTCCAAAGTGCAAGACTGAATCCAATGCCCTGATTGTCTGACCCTGAAAGTCTCAAAATCACCTCAGACATCATATGATGCTGCTTTGGTCTGCTTTTTTTCCATTTTCAAATTGGCTTCTAGGTTATGATCTCTAGCATGTACTGCCACAACAACCATCAGACTAAATGGGTGTCTAATTTCCCAGCTACTGCGTGTCCTCCATTTGCCCACCTTAGGTTTTAAATTTCAAGAACAAAATGTTTCAAAAGCAAGGTCCTACAGTAAGAGAAAAATCAGACTAAAGTACTAACTACCGGCCATCAGTTACTAGACTTATCTTCCTGATGGCCTATCTGAAATCCCAGGCACCAGTAGTTACTGAGTCTGGATATATAGTATGAAGGACCAGAAGAGAATCAGGTGTTGCTAAAGAATGAAGAAAATGACCACATTTTTTTTATGTTTTAAGCTCAGCTATTTCCTCTCCAATAATTTCATTTTGTTCTGATAGATTTATGGGACAGCCAGACACGAAAGTATTCTGCATGTTTTCTCTTCCACAATGAAAACTGCCCTATGAGTCTTCATTGTTTACACAAACTGTTATTACACGTAATCGAATACCACTTTTTACAATATATGAGCTTATAAGAAAATGCTATTCCCTTAAAGACAATCCGGCTATATAACAAACCTATTAGAGCATAGGGATTACTAGGCATTTTAATATGATACACTGTTAGGCTTCACCAAACAAAGCCATATGATTTTCCTATTCTCAGAAAACTATGCACTGCTCTGAAGTAGTTTTCTTTTACATTACGTAAATTAAATGCAAACTGCTTTATGTATTTTTGACTTTTCACTTTTAAAGAAAATATTAACTTTGAGGCTTGAAAGCTTTGAGGCAAGCCTCAGATTTTTAATGAACATCTTCCATTTAAGTAAGTACTGAAATTACAAAACGATTTCTTCAAGAGAAAACAATGAAGTCTCATACTGTAGTTTTCACTGTGGATGAAAGGTATCCCTCTATTAGTCATATATCCCACAAGGAAATTAAGATGTCCTTTGATGCCTTTACAAAAAACAGTCAATTAGCCAGAAAGAAAAAGAGGTTATTCTTCTTCTTAAGAAGGTAAGGGTTGTAGTGACTTACGCCAGTATGAAGTACTTCTGCCAAAATTTAATCAGATTGTCAATCTGATTGAGATAACATGGAACCCAATTAAACAGAGACCTGAGAATTTGCTCAATGCTGATCACTTAAGAGAAAGTCAGACAGAAATGTGGATATTATACATTCTTAGCAGCCAACCACAACATGAATCTCATTGATCATTGTAAGAAATAGTAAAAATATGAACTGATACCAAAAAAGGTGTTCCTATGCTGCCAAAACATTCTGGAACATTGCATCAGTTTTCCAATGTATTCAAAGGACAAAACAGGATATAAAATGTAATGTAAAAAAAATTAATACATGCCAAATAAAACACCTAAATCCGAAGTTATCAAGCAAAAGCTCTTTAGCAAAAGTCCTGAAAACATTTCTAAAATTATGTAAGCAATAAAAGAGAGATAATGGAATAAGTTAAAGAGGCATTGTCAAAAAATTAAACTTCATTTCAGAAAGGAATATATTCTGACTAGAAAATCTTGA
Organism: Dromas ardeola; assembly: GCA_013398915.1. Classification (NCBI taxonomy): domain Eukaryota; kingdom Metazoa; phylum Chordata; class Aves; order Charadriiformes; family Dromadidae; genus Dromas; species Dromas ardeola. The sequence goes on from VYZM01007048.1 coordinate 34,072, forward strand.
AAAGGTGCATTTTTCAGAAAATCAGAGCACTCCACAGTCCAACAACTCTGACCAAAAAAACCTCATTGCATATTAGTAGAATATTACAATGTTAAAATAAATTAGACTGCTACATTCTTTGAAATACTAGAAAAAACTCTCAGATTGCTTAAAATCATCTTTAATGCACTAATCATATTGCTCTAAGAAAAATTAAAGATAATTTTGAGAACAATTCCTTCTGCCTCTGCTTTGTTGATTTTGTTTTCCACTTTTTACTATGGAGAACTTTCCTAGAACACTGTTCCTGGTGGAGAGTAGGGAGAGCTGCAGAAGGCGGGAGAATAAATTGCATTTTTGTCAAAATGATTAACAGTTTTTCCAATTTAATTGCTCATTCCTTGGTATCAAGACTGCAACTAAATTTATACCATGGCTTTTCCCTTCATACAGATAATCTTAAATATGGACAAGCATAGAACATGTATAGTCCTTACGTCCAGCACTGACTGGCAGAAGTGTTCAGTTTCTTTAGGTTCCTACAAAAACCAAACATTATCTTGAACTCTTCTCAGAATCCTACTAAAATAAACTACGCTGTCCAGCGTCTCAGAAAACATGGAAACCTCAAAAATTTACAGGAGAAGAGGGAGATGAAACATGAAGAAGCACTAACTTGGGAATATGAGCAGTTGACAGGAAGCAAGCCCAGTAGCTAGAAGGCACGTCAGCCTGGTCCTGGCCCAACCTTCTCTCAGCTGTCAGTGACTACTAATTTACAGCCACTGTCTTACATCCAATTTACAGTGCATTGTCCCAGCATGGATCAGTTCAGCTACTGAGAAAGTTGATGACCTTCTTAAGAAGCTTATGCACATCAGAAGTCTATCTTTTCATTAGAGTGATTATTCTGACTCAAGGAATCTTCTCCAGCATTCTCTGGTGCTTTCAGTACTCTCCACTAATTTATGCCACTTACCTCAGCTGGTCATCATCACAAGCTGTTCTCTTGGCACTGCCACCTGATAGACTGGCCATCCTCCCCAGTACTAGCCAATGAATGGCTGATGTTGTGTCAGGTCCTCTTTCAAAGCAGCTCTTTTTAGAGAGGAATCTCTGCCCTATGTAGTCCTCAATGAATATTCACACCAGAGGAAAAACACTAGATAAGTCCTTCTTGACTTCTGCAGGACGACTTCTCCCCAGCAATGAAAACTACAGCTGCCAAGGGTGCCTCATGACTTTGTATACAGTCCCCTTCTCCCTCCATCAGCAAGCACAAATTATTTCCAACCAACCCTTTTTTCCCCTCACTACTCCCTTAATGTTTTGGTATTTTTGCACAGAAGTAATATGAAATGTCCTCATTGACATACAAAGAAGACCAGACTCATCTAGTGCCCTCCTTCTCCAGCGGTTGAAAGCAGACTGGCCTTTCTGAGGGGGCTTCTGGCCAGCCGGTATTCTCAGAAAGTGTAGGGTTGCTTTTCTGACAGTTCACAAGGGAATGTTATACCTGAGATTATTGCTTTAAGTCATTAAATACACAACATAAGATTTACAGAGATATTCAAGAAAAGTAATTTGTAGCTGACCTGAAAGTGTGCCTAAACAGAAGCACAGGCTGAAGCTATAGACAATGAAGAAAAGGAGCTGTTTCCAGCAGATCAAGCAAAGGATGTAAATTATGAGCTATTTGGCCTCTGGAGTTGTTTACTCTTCTCCCTGAACTATATATAAATTTGGAGCTCATCAGCTCTGTAAGACATGTAAAAGACATGTACGATAGCAGCAATCCATGCAATTGGCCGTTCATATCATGTGATGTGTTTACAGCTTGCATTGGTTTGCAGTTTGCACCGGTTATGCAGTTCCCCAGATAGATGTGAGTTGGGTCTGCGCATAGCAACAACAGTGTCTCCCCTGCAACATGGACTGTTTGAGTGATTATATACCAGGAAGTCCTAGGAAGGCAGAAATCCAAGATGAACTCCATTATTAGGATTTCCAATGTTTAACTTAAACTTCTAGTTTAATTTACTTAAAGTGTATGCACAGTCTCTAGGGCTGACATAAGAGCACAGGATATACTTTAAATTACTAACTTGCACGACTAAGAGTCAAATGAAATATATAGCAGTTCAATACATCTGGACAGTTTTTCCTTTCAGGGTCTTGGTGATAATATATCACAACATGAAACTTTCTCCTATTCAAACTAGATTCTCCACATACCACACAAGACCATTTCAAAAATTACAGTAGCCCCACACACGCAGATTCTAGCAGACAGTGAATGAACCAAACATGGCTGTGAGGCTGCTTCTTGTGGTCCACCTGGTTTTTAAAAGTGTGATTTAGTTTCAATTTAAATTAAGAAAAATCTTCTGTTTCACATAGATAGCATCATCAGTCAACACTTATTTTAAATTAAAATCAATTGATCCTGCTTATTTTATATTATAATTACTCACATAGAAGAAAGTGAAGTAGAGCTGAAAACACATTGTGCATAAATCTCACTGAATCCTGGTGACAGCATAACAAATGCGTTGGAGTATTAAACTCCATTGTTATTTAGGGATATCTGAACAAAAGAGGAATATTAAGGTAAATTCTCAAAATACTGCATGAACATTTCCATCTCTGAATTTTTTTCCAGTTGAGTGTTATACAGACTGCTCCGATATTCTTTGTTGTTTTAAGACTATACTGCATACGCTACATTTAAGGTTTATGACAGGACTGGGTAGGTGAAGAATATCTAATGAAGAGTGTAATAATTAGAACTTAGTTCTATTTTCCATCAAATTAGTCAGGAGCTGAACGTGACTATTCTGTTTATAACTACTCAGTGAATCATCTCTAGCAATAAATTCTAGGATATGAATGAAAGTCACAAACTATTTACAATTAAACACTGTGAAACAAGACATCATTTAGCTCACATGCTACTGTGTCTATTTCCTGACTGAACTATCAATACTTGCAAACAGTAGGACCACTTGAAGGACTACTTAGGCCTCTTAAAAGTAGTCTGTAGAGATCAATGTTTTAAAGAAAGAGACAGTAAAATGAATTGCTTTACATGAGGCAATTCAATACATGTTCCTTACAAAGGAACAGGAATGAAATATAGAGTCAAAGCAGTGGTAACAGTTACTTTCTAGTGCTATACATCTGTTTGCTCAAGTCCCTTTTAAGTTCAGTATCTCAGATTATTCATTTTACCCAATCAGTTCACAAAACAGTTGTATTTGTCTCTATGTTGCTTTAGCTACAGGTATTCATTACTGCAAATTACTTAGATGTGTCAGCTGGCTGGTGGTCTACTGCTGCTTTCAAAGTGTTTAAGATACCTGCATTTTTCATGATGCCCGTTACCTCAAATATTATATTTAAACAAGTTACAAGAATAAGAAAGAGGAATAGAAGAAGCAGAAAAAAAAAATGTGAACTTTTAAGAAATGCAGTTGAAAAAACATTTCTCAAGATACTTTGGTTTTGTCCCTAGCTTTTATTTTTTTTATTTGTATCTATCGGCACATTCTGAAGCATCCTGATTTTTAGAAATTGGGACTGATTATTAATCCTCTAAAGTGTTAAAAACTAAAATATAAAGTGCAAAGCAAAACACTATCATTAGTGTATTTGGTTCCTCATCTTCCTTTTTCCCCTATTAAAACAATTGAAAGTAAAAGCAGGCTGTTCCTCTGCTTCTTCAAAAGCTAGAAGTTCCTATGCAAAACTTCCAGACAGGCGAAATAACACCATAAGCCTAAAGTTAGGCCCATTCTTGAATTATGAGCTTACTATTTCATATGAGTGTGCAATCACAATTGTAATTAATAATTTATGGCATTCCATAAATACTTCTTTTAAGACGCAAATGCTTATGTTAACTACATAAAATGTAGGAACTTTATGAGCATTTATAATGGGTGTTAACAACAATGATTTACAAGCAGTTAACTCAAACTTAAAAGAACCTAGAATAAATCAGAAAAAATATATTCGAAACCACATTAGATGCATTACATTTTATTAGACTAGTAAACTTGGAGATCTCCCTTGAATAAGGACAGAATTTATGTATTTAGATAAAAGCTTATGAGCTTATCATGAACCCTTCACAAGGACAGTTAACGTATACAGCATGCAACAGATCCTTTGGGTTTCACGAGTTTTATTTCTTATAAGTAACCTTCTTACAGCTCCATAAGAGATCATCCTGACCCTTTCAACATGCTGTAACATATATGAAAAGACAGCTGCACGGTAACTTCCTATAATACAGGATGCAGGCATTTAAATTCCCACCCTCAGTAACTCAACGGCTGTCTGCCTTAACAGCAGCACAGCATCACCTTAACTGGCATTACTGGAGCTCCAGGACAATTTAAATGTCACTCTTGAAATCCCGGTGTGCAAGGGGACGGCAACTTTTGTAGCTTGTGCTACTAATAATTTGTTTAATCTTCAAGAGGACAGAAAATTAATTTCCTTCCTTTTGAACAAATGCAGAGCAAAAAGACACCCTCTTTTTTCAACTCCCTTTTACAGTTTTGACTGTAAATTCATTGGGATGTCTTGCATGCGGGAACAGGATCACTGACATTGGCAGTGGCTGACTCTCCCTGGCTAGATCTTTAGTATTACAGAATCGTAATCAAGTAGATTGAACAGGTGTAACGTGTAGGCTTGGACCCAGGAAAAAAAGACAGAAATTTGCTTCTTTAAAAAGAAAAAAGATGCTGGAAGAAACCAGCATGTTTTTCATTGGCTTCCAATTTGTTTCTGATGCCAACTCAAGGTCATTAAACAAAAATGAAAATAAAAGTTCCACAAAATCAGTGGAGTGAGCAAATCAATGAAACAGGGTTGGCAAACAGACTTTTGCTTTCATCTTTAGGGGAAAGACAACGTACGTGATCCTTCTCTTGTCTACTGGTTTGCGAAATCACTATTTTTTATTTGTAATACTTTACTTGTTCTCCATTAATTTCTTTGAAGGGTAAGTAAAAATGGAGTTGTAATACCAAGGATAGTGACAGTGATGGGCAATACAGACCACTATAATAGGTACCAAGTTTCTTAGCAATAAAAGACAGACAAAAAATAAGGATGGAAGCAGGAGATGATGTTCTCAAAAGAGAAAGTTTTTGATTTCTTTCTTTCATTGATTTTGTAGCAGCTGCATTAAAAAACCCCAACACCTAAGGGTAGAGTTTCTCTCATCCTCTCACCCAACACTGAAGCTATAAATCGAAAACACAGTTTTTGCTTCCCAATCTCATAGTTTCAAAAAAGGACTTAGATCAAAGATGAAAGGCCGAACCTTGTCTTTTGCTAAACAGCTTGACTTTACATAGTTGCTAGAAAAGTAAACTAAAGATATGCTAGTATTTGATCCCCTGTTTGCTGAAACATACACAAATCTGTGTTTATATCATATATTCTTACTATAATGAGTTTAAAATCTATTTTATACCAATATCGATCAAGCTATTTTGAATGACTCTACTACCAGGATAATACTGAAATACCGAAATTAACTTCAAAGTAAAAAAACCATGCATTTTTATACGTGTATACTTTTTCTATGTATACACACTTTTTTTCTAAACAGCTTCCATCAATTAAAATCATGTAGACTTATTGGACACCAGCTGTTCTCATTTGTTATGCTTCAGTAGACAGGGACTCTGTGATTAACAGTCCTTGTTTTTCTGCAATCTGTAGTCTCTCTTCTCTTCCTGCTCATGTGCTGTTTAATGAGATAATCTCAACACTGACATTACTAGCTCTATTTCTGATTTACTGGAGTAACGCCCAGAGTTTATTGTGACAGAAGGAAAAGTATCCTAAATCATCGCATTGGATTCTGCTTGAAGCTGACACGTGCCTGGGCAGGAAAGGGGTGGTGCGGTTTCCAAGAACCAAACGACTTACTGCAGCAGAATGGCTGCGTGTTCTTCACTGCTTTAATATATGACTGGAAATCTAGTGTAACAAAGGTCAAAGCACAGATCTGAACAGGACTATGAAAGATGTTTCATGACTCGAATTTCAAAACTTCAAAAAATAAACCCACAGAATTCCTGTAACTATACTGTAACTGTAGGAAGCTGAAAATTCCAACTGATAATGTAGACTGTTTATGCTGTCTGAACTTGTTTAAATTTTAAAAGACGTCTTTTTTTGCTCTTGTCTAATAGGACTATGTATGATATGAAGTAGATGATGCATTTTTGTATTACAGTATTGGACTTCTCATTTGTTATGACTAAGGCCACGAAACACGGTTGTTCAATGTACGGCTGTGTATATATTTTAAATTTTGCTACCCAAACCTGGCCTTCAAGCAACTTGGCAACACAGCTGCTACATGAAAACAACGTAACATGTGACACTGTGTTTTCTCAAAAAAGCAGTAATCTACTGACAAACGTAGCTACTACAAAGCATTAGAAACAACAAGCACGCTGCTCAGCGTATCATCTAAAGTTCTGCAGCTTATAGCAACATTAAGTCTTCTGCTAAGAGCTAAAGGATTTTTTTCTGAGGGAAGAAACCAACACATAAGCTACTCAGGCAGACAATCAGAGGTGGCCAGGTGACATAAAAATTAAATAATTCAGAACATTTTTTACTTCCATATTGTAGCAAAAACAAAACTTCACAAAGATGTTTTGCAAAATGGAATTTTGAAGAGATACCTGTTTTCTCATAGAAATAATAAAAGGAACTACCACCAGAGTGACACAGAGGAAGAGGTAAATTGGAAAACGGGGTTTGACAGGCCAGAGGGCCCTCTAGTCCCTGTTCTGATGTTAAGTCCTCAGGTAATTGTGCTAGCTTTGCATTTTAATCCTGCAGCTCTGTGGGTCGTGATTATTTCATGTATGTGTGTGTGCATGCACATGTACACACATGCACACACAGATATATGTGCATTCACATACGTGCATATACATACAGCAAATTTATAAAGTTATTTCATTAGCTGTTATAAGTAAATTTCACTTTTCAAACATTTTAACTGTGCTGTATTTGTAGCCAGAACATTTGGCCTACTACCAGCTAGAAGCAGTGATTTTGGTGTTTCAGAGTTGAGAAAATTGTTGTTAGAAACCGTCACTTGATATGCTTTCCACAGATTCAGACGAAATTGCAAGACTTTTATGTATTTGCCAAAATATTTTACGTAAAAAGCTTTAAATAAAGTAGTAAGTCAAATGAACAGCTCAGGGGTGGACTGGGGGAGGTGGAGGCTATCTCCACTTCAGTTGGTACAGTTTTAGCAATAGGGAGAAAGTAATTGTTTGTAAGTCATCTTTCACAGTTTTTGGTCCTTGTGCTATTAAATATATCTGTTATCTCTAAGAGTAATTCATATATAGCGTATCAGCCATTTTTTGTCAACCTGCGTTTAATGCACCAATGTAAAAGAAAATGTGAATTCACTTGCAAATGATTGATAACCATGAAATAGAAAAACATTTGCCAAATTATTCAACATGCTTTGTCATGTATTTTCTTAAGTCCTAGATACATACTTTTAAAAGGAAGACATATATGCAAACAATGTAACATGGCAACTGTATTTGCTGTTTTGAGACTTTTCTGAGAAGTTACCAAAAATCAAATTACTATATTTGAAGGGACACTTTATCAGGGAGTGTAGTGATAGGGTGAGGGGTAATGGTTTTAAACTGAAACAAGGTAGATTTAGATTAGAGATTAGGAAGAAATTCTTTACCATGAGGGTGGTGAGGCACTGGAACAGGTTGCCCAGGGAAGCTGTGGATGCCCCATCCCTGGAAATGTTCAAAGCCAGGCTGGATGGGGCTTTGAGCAGCTTGGTCCAGTGGGAGGTGTCCCTGCCCGTGGCAGGGGGGTTGGAACCAGATGGTCTTTAAGGTCCCTTCTAACCCAAACCAGTCTATGATTCTAGGATATACCGTGCTAATGATATTGTTGCATATTTTAAATTCTCATTACAGAAATATAACCTTTATGTACAGAGCTGTGTAAAAATAGATCTTAAATATCTTAGACAGCTCTATTTGCCTTCAGAGAAGTTGTTTAGCAAAGAGGTATAAAAGCGGATACTGTGGCATAACTTAAGGACATTTTTAATTGAAATGAAACTGAAAATAATAATATTGGCAGAATCCTGGTAGACTAAAAATTACTTTGGGGAAGACTGTGAAAGTCACCATTAAAAAAAGAACAGAGATTCTCAAATTCAAGATTGGATCTACATATAAACAGAGATCTTTCTAATATTCTAGAATGAAAAATATGTCCAGGACTTCTGTAATCAGAAGAGAGCTTATTGCACCATGTACAAATTAGAAAAGAAGTATTGCTAAGGTAGGTTTACCAAAGATAGGCTATTCCAGAATATTCCTACTGTAAGAAATCTAGCATATGTCAAAATTAAATACAGTATTTATAAAAACAATCGCTATAAAATTCTATTTTTAATGTCTCTTGATTTTACTGAAAAAGGAAGTATTTTACTGGGTATGTGAGGGATTCTCAAGTATTAGTTTTACAGTTGATCTTGTAATTTCGTAAGTGATCTTGCCACTAATACTAATGAAACCTCTTAGGGACACAATATTGCAGAGGAAGGACAATCTCCACAAGTAGAGTACAAGAAATGGAATAAAATTTAAAATGCAAAGGGCAGGCCTCAAACTTCAAAGAATAAGAACTTCCACTTTAGGGTTGGAACTCATGATACAGAAGTGATGGAAAAAGATAATTTCAATTTCACTTGTCTCGCTTTGCTTCCACTCTTAAAGGTTTGCACTGAAAAGCAGCATATTCCCTGCCAGCTAGATATACATCAGGGAAGAAGTGTAATGGGTGTATTAGTCAATCACAGCAAGGCCACAAGCACTGATAAGATGAAGCCACGTAAAGGGATGATGTTATTATGGTATGCAGCAGTAAACATATTCCTGCAGAGATTACAAAAGAAAATGGTAATGTCAATGTCCACAGCACAGATGGGACTCTATCTAGAATATGTTTCCTTGTCTAATCAACAGCTCAGAGAGAACTGATATGAGAAGAAAGACCAAAGAAAACAAAAGGGAATGAAGACATGCATTTATAAAGGAAAACACAGAATCTTGATTTTTGTAGTGGAAAAAAAAAAAGAAAAAAGCAGGTTGTGAATGGATACGATTGAGATATTTAACTGCAAAGGAGAGACAAAATATTTAAAATACATGACAATGTGGATACCAGAAATTCACAATAAATCGGAATAAAAGAGCCATAAAAATAAATTTAGTCTTGAAGCGGAAGTTATCTTGCCATCAGAAGGATGAAATTAGCATGAAGCAATTTTCTCTAATAGGAGTAGTAGTGGACTTAAGCTCAAATAGTCATAGAATAGTGTCACGGTCCTGACTGGGAGATCATTACATGTGGAGGAGTTAGTGATCCACACAGCAGTTAACCTGAGTAGACGCAAGCCGGTGATGCGCTGGGCTGCATGTACAGCGTGGTCTTCAGGCTGTAGACCCTTGGCTGCAGGATAAACGCAGCCAGCTTGTTCTATCAGAGGAGCCTGCAGGCAGCTCCCACTTGGTGACTGCACCACCTGAGTGGCCTTGCCTTTACCTAACAGCACAGAAGGAAGTTTTACTGTGAGTGTCCTTTCTGTTTGATAGTAGAAATAATGAATACAGTTGTTTTCGTATAAGAAAATCCTGTAATAACTTGAATGACTCAAATGGGGTAACTCTATCTATGGATGGGGTCTGCACAGCCTCATGATGATGCCTGTTTGATGATGCACAACTCAGGGCTCCCAGCATCAACAGGGATGTAAGATTATCTATACTATTATCCTGTTCTTTATAGTGCTAGCTCTAGTAAATAGCACTTTGATTTATAACTTATGGAGTCTGAGTGCCTTTCTTACTGGGATCATAAGGGACCAGCACCTCTTCATGCATAACATAGTCAGCTTGTTCATTATATAAAAGGAGGTCTATGAGTTGTCTGGTCTGCAGGGAACTAGATTGAGGACGTTTAAGTGGCCAGTCCAGTAGCCACGGCAGCAGGTCCCTTCAGCTCCGGCCCACTAGAAGGCCCACATATTTAAGAACTATTTAAAAGAAAATCTTAGGGATCATGTGAATTTTCATTCTACTTTAGTGGAATTGCATCACCTCATAAATCTACCAAATCAGAACTGGTGATTCTTGGTACCAACAAGCTAATATATGTTTTGTATTGTTGTTGATTGTTTAGCTAATGCGTGTTGAAGAAAAAAAACCAAAATGCTTGTGCTAAACTTCTTTTTATGGCCAAGACATTCATCATTTCAACTAAGTTCTATACCACCTTTCCGGGATAAACTTATGGCTCTTAGTGATCCTACAGGTCAAGGGTACTACGAAATTTTCCATAACATGATGTAAGACCCCAAAAAGAATGTAATGTAATTTTTTTAACAGAAAAGACAGAGGTGTGTAGTAACTACATGAACATGATTTGGATCAGTCTCACTGGAGAAACTTTGTATCCAGTCTTTTGTCCTTCTGAAGTGCTATTTGACAAAGTTCACTTTCCTGCTCTGCAGTACTAAGGCACAGCCCTATAGACCAGAGGACCAGAGGTGTTCTTTATGAGCTTCAGGAATCTTTCCAAGCTCAGTAACTGCATGCTAACGATATTAATTGGTTATTGAAATCCCTGAGCATCATTCTTTCAAAAGTGACAAACGCTGATGCAAGGCCATACCACACATATTTAATATTTATCTTACGTGTTTGAGGTCTGTGCTGTGTTTATACTTGCCAATACACACTTCATAAGGCAAAAAGAAAAAATAATAATCTGTACAAGGAAGTAAAACTTCTGCAAGATGTGGAAGCGAATGCCAATCAGCAAGGTGGCGTTTTTGCTTTCCTCAGTTTTTTCCATCATCAACCTGAGAAAGTTTAAATCCTTTCTACAAACTGTGGCAGGACTGTATAATGATCCTTGCTAGTTTTTCCTATCCCAGTTGCACTAATCTTAAATGGGAAACCTATGTAAACTGTAGTATATTTAAAGCTATACTTGCTGAAGTCTGTTCTGACTATGTTAAAATAATTAAGGTCTATAATAGTTTTCAGTGCTTTAGCTTAATCCTAATGTTCTTTGCAGCAGATAGAGACAGTGTCTAGTTCCAGTAGCTGAGTTATTTATTTTGCCTAAAATGTCTACTGTAGATTAATCTAGCATCTCCTATGACATCAAAGAAGGAAAAGCAGGGACTAACATAAGGAACATCACCAAAATGTTGTCCTTCAAAAGTACTGAAGAGATTCTTATGGAGGTTAACCTTTCCAGAGGTTAAAACATTTTACCTATTTGTAAATAGAACAGCAAATCATATATTACCAACCATATGTTACTGTCAAGCATGTCTTTGAGCAACCGTCTTATCATTACAGTTCTTGGCATGAGGCCAAGCACTCAAACCCACTGCTTACATTTGTATTTTCTTGAAGGTTCTTACTGAATTGAATTACATTCCAATTATAGCAATAGAAATTTTAGGTGATAACTTTACATTTTGATACAAAGCAAAACCATATAATTTGCTAAAAAGTCCAGAGCATTACACTATAGAACAAAAAATATCAGTTTGCCATTATGTCTTATTCTTCAGAGTTCCTTCTACACTTGCTGCAAAGAGACATCTCGTAAAGGAGCTATGAATTATCAGAGACAAGTTAATATTGCTAAGGCTGCATCACCATTAGTTGAACAATAGGTCAGAAGAAGAAAAAAATAAATCTGGAGAGGCTGCAAACTATGACTTAGTGGCTACAAAAGTGCATTTTGTTAGTGAATTATTATTCATAAAGCATTCAGTGTCTTAATACTGAACGTTACATGGTTAAGTGAAAGATAACCAGTGTGCTGCATTTAAGAGTTCTTTGGTCTTTACATTTACATTTTTACCAACATCTGAAGAAAAGAACAAACGTAGTTTTTTACTTTTGTGGGAGGGAAAGGGGGAATATATATATGTATACGCTTGGGGAAATTTGACTCAAGTAGCTGCATAAACATATACAGAAACACTGCTAAGAGCATATTTTAGTCCATTATCCTGCAATCTTAAATGTCAAGAAACGGAAGCAAATTGCAAATTAAACAGTTCAACAATGTGAAGACTGGTGCACTGAGTAATAGCCGAAGACTTAAGTAGCATTCATCCATCTAACAGAATCTAACAGCTGTATGGTTCACGCATCAAATATTTTGAAAACCCAGAATAAACTGATTTGACATGAAACGTAATTAATTGAAGTCAAATTAATCAAGAATGTGGACTAATACAATTATCTTCCTCATCACAAGCAGATAAAATAGTAGAATTTTAAGTAAAAGTGCATTATATTGCATCACTTCATAAAGTAAATTTGCCAATTGTTAAAAAAAAAATCTAAAACAAAGGAGGCAAACATACTGTATGAATAAAATTACCATTTTTATAAATCCTTGAGACAGACATGCGCGTAGGAAAATTTGAAGCAGTCACATGCTCCATTTTCATAGGTAAAATGCATCTGAATAATTATGTGTTTGACTCTGTAAAAGCTGTCTAAATCTAAAAGTAATTTAAATTACAAATGGTGTTCTTGTAAAAACTAGCCTTTGACTGTTTAAACACTTCCCTATATGGCCTTTTTCAATACCTTACTGTTTTCTGAAAACATGCATCAATATTTTAAAACCTATTCTCTGTCAACAAGCATTTCTCCCCATTTAAGAAACATCAAAACCAGGTAATTTTTGGGTCACAAACTTAAAACAAAAAAAAAGAAAGAATCTTTCTCTCTTAACTATGAATCTTGCCTCCCCTTAACCCATCCCTGCAAGAGGAGAGGAGAGGGTGAAAATAATTGTGTTTTAACTGTTCCAGCAGTGAAGAAGACATTAATTTTTGGAAGACAGACCCTTGAATTTCTTGAAGAAAATCAATTTTGATCTTATTGCTTTATCAGTGTCCCAAATTCCCTTTACATCCATTTCGCCATAAATTTCTTATAGCTAAAGCGACCATTATTTGCTGTTTCTCTGAGCATCATGTAATTCATAACGTCTGTGCTCTAACACAAAAAATATATTCAGAAAAAAAGAAGCAGCTCTCTTTTAGACTTAACTCTGTTAGGCACATATACAGAGAAACGTTCAAAATTAATGAGAGGGTTAATTAAGGTTTTAGCCTTACTTTTTTGCCCCTTGCCCAGAGGCTTATGTTGAATTTTACATACTAAATGTGTAATCAAGCTTAGAAATTTGAAAGTTAGATGATTTGAAATTAATTGAAATGTATGTTAAAAGAAAATATAATAAAAATGAAGAGATTTAATTCATTTGGTTTGAACAGATTTCACTTCATTGAATACAAAAAACCCCAAAAACTTAGGGCAGTGCTAGAGAACCCTGAGAAAAAAAGAACTGCCTTCAAAGTTATTTCTCCATACTTATTGAAAACTCTTCTTTAATTCAAAACTGGACTTACTTCTTTGACAATATTATATATCAGTGTATCAGGATATTTGCCACACAGCCTTTGATGTGCTAACAAAAATTATCTAAATGGCAGTTGTATCAGTTACTTAAAATATGCATAATATTTTTTTTTTTACTCACAACTTTGATAAAAGGCAGTATAGCTAGCTACACATTTGTTACAAATAATTACATCCTCAGATCCTTTTTAAACCTCCGTTAAAAAATGTCATTACACAAAATTTGTTTTTATGCAAAAGTTTCCAGTATTCCAAATAACTTGCTTCCGAATATTTTGCCCAATGTTTTAGGCTGTCAGAAGCAAAAGAAAATTTAGGTAAATGTGATGATAAATGTTTTGCTCTTAGCAAAGCCTAAATGTGTGTGTGTTTATTTTATAAAGAAATTTTGATAAAAATCTGAACAAGATACGATGCTAGTGTCTCTGAAGAGAAATGACAGGCAAACAGGTGAACAGACACTGCATTCTTATAAGTATTGATTCCTTAAGATGTATGGAAGGTTGTGAGCTGGGAGAGCTAGACCAAGATGTACTGGAATAACTCCAACAACGCTTAGATTTATCAATGACAAATTGTGGATAATGTACCTATCTGATGAGAATACCAAGATTCAAATATTTCAACATATGTAAAGTGATGACTTACTGTCCAGAAGCAGCTAGCAAATGAACATACAATTTTTCTTTGCTATAAGTTATAAATTCTTTGGAATCAGGATGTATATTTTCTAAATTATTATGTAGTACTTCCCACAACAAAACTCACAACTTGGTGACATTTAAATGCAAACATGATACGTATCTGAATAATAAACAACAAAGAAAAAATCTATTTCCATAATAATTTTCAGATTGGCTGCAGCTAAAGCTTTAATGAGCCTGTTTACTTCACAGCTCTGGTAAAGTACTGATATCTTTCACCACTGCACAAGCAAATATATAAATATCTAAAACAAGTTGCTGCACCTTAATAAACACTGAATGTATATACTAAGAAAATCATAGTATCACTTAAACTTCCAGACAAAACCATACTACATATTACACCTAGGTTTTCAAATTTCAAAAAAATCCATCCCAAAGATGAAGTACAGAATAACTGTATTGCTCAAGGACTCACAAAAAAACAACTGCTGTCTTCTGTCTGCTGGCTTAACTCCTCAATAGAAAAATGGAACTACTTCTTAATATTAATAAAAGTGTAGCATTCAAGCCCCATAATATCATAGCAGGTTTTACTTGAATGACTAAATACAGATTAAAGTGCTCAGCTTCTGTTTGAGTTTGAAAATTACAACCACTCATTCAATCTATTTTCAGTAGAGATTTCTACAATTAGGTACTGATACGATAAAATTTAAAAAAACAGTCTCCGATTCATTTGACATTTACCATAGTTTCCCAAATTCATAATTTATTTCTGCTAAACTTCCAGTATTTCACTAAAATAAAACCTTTTCAAGGTACAGAAAAGAATTATTTCCCGGATACAGCCAGCTGAGGTACTGATCAGCTGAAAGGATCACAGCGCTTGCGTCTGGTCTTAAGGAAAACAAATGCACTGTTGTTCACACCAGTTCATGCAAATAGAAGGTAAAATGAAAAACACTTTGACAAAAAGCAGACAAAATTTTTCTAGTTCTGAGATGGCTGCAGAAAGAGAAAGTGAAGTTTTTGTTCTATGGTAACAAGGCTCAAACAATGGAAGAAAAAATTTCACGACAAAATTATACCCACCTTTAGAAAGGCAAACTACTAGGCATGTATTATTAGAAATGCAGAAAGTAAGTTTGGGGGTTTTATGATATATTTATTTTGTCTCATATAGTCTTACCTTTCTCTGTTAAATTTCAGAGAATGTAGGATAGCTGGTCGTTTCTGTCGAAGATTCCACAAATGAAGTGCATCATCTGCACTTGCACTGACCAAAGCACCCTAGAGCAGAAACAAAATACAGCACAACATATTACTTTTGTGCAGATTCCTCCTTATTCTTAAGTGATCCTCACTGTTAATGATCTACCCATAGAAAATATGGTTTATGAAAAATGGTTGGTTTCTTCTAGAAAAAATATATTCTACCATAAATAATAGTCAATTTGAATTGATCTGGTAAATGTAAATATTTCAAATTAATACAACATCAGACAAAATTAAATTAAAACTCCATCAATTCAAAATGCAAATGAAAGCTTTGTACCAAGGTTATACGCGTGAACTCTCATGTATTTCCACACAAGCATACAGGTTAACTAAATGGAGAACAGACAACACTTACTTTACAAGGTGAGTGTAAAGGATATAACTAAAGGATAAAGGGATCGGTGCACACACATACACACACAAATGACAGTGCCAAGCACAGTTTAGTAGTCCTATCAAGACAACATGAAATTCGATACTGGATTTCATGAAAAGAAGATGCAGATAAGAAAGTAAGGACAGCTAGCAGGGGGACAGGACCTAGGAAGAACTAAGAGATGTAGACAAAAGGACAATGTCTTTATCACAGATCAGAAATACTCTGAAGACTGGTGCCCCAAAACCGGACATCTTCCAAGGTCCAGGCCTCTAGCTGCCTGGGCAGCTTGAAGAGAACTTTATTCTCCCTCCTTCCTACTGTCTTTGTCCTCACCATGGAACAGTGATGCCATGTGAAAACGGACTGTGGAGGAAGCTCTCTACTGCTGCTGCAGTGGTTTACTACATTTACACCTCAGATCAGGGTTAGCACAAAGGATCTATCCCTGTGTATTACTATGGCAGAGAGGAACTAGATATTGCCGAAACAGAAAGCAATGCTTTATTCTGAGGAAAGGTGAGGATGTAACTGAAAGATCAGTGCATACCAACTGTAACTGACCGATAAACTTCTCTTTTTGCATCTTGGATTTCCTTCCTAATCCTAGCAACTGTTCTTTTCAACGCTGAGATATGCATAGTCAAACAGGTCCTGCATGACTAACCTGATCTCCTTCTATGATAAGGTGATCCGCTTAGGGGATGAGGCTGTGGACGATGTCTACCTAGACTTTAGTGAAGCTTTTGACACCATTTCCCACAGCATTGCCCTGGAGAAACTGGCTGCTCATGGCTTGGATGGGCATATGCTTCACTGGGTAAAAAAAATGGCTAGATGGTGGGGCACAAGGAGTAGTGGTGAATGGAGTTAAACCCAGCTGGTGGCTGGTCACAAGTGGTGTTCCCCAGGGCTCGGTACTGGGGGCTGTTCTCTTTAATATCTTTATCAACGACCTGGATGAGGGGATCGAGTGCACCCTCAGTTAAGTTTGCAGATGACACCAACTTGGGCGGGAGTGCTGATATACTTGAAGGTAGGAAGCTTCTACAGAGGGATCTTGACAGGCCGGATCAATGGGCCGAGGCCAATGATATGAGGTTTAACAGGTCCTGCACTTGGGTCACAACAACCCCATGCAGTGCTACAGGCTTGGGGAAGAGTGGCTGGAAAGCTGCCCTGTGGAAAAGGATGGGGGGCTGTTGGTCGACAGCCAGCTGAATATAAAGCAGCAGTGTGCCCAGGTGGCCAAGAAGGCCAAATAGCATCCTGGCTTGTATTAGACATAATGTGGCCACAGGATAACGGAAGTGATTGTCCCCTTGTACTCGGCAGTCGTGAGTATTGTGTTCAGTTTTGGGACCCTCACTACAAGAAAGACATTGAGATATTGCAGCGTGTTCAGAGAAGGGCAACGAAGCTGGTGAAGGGTCTAGAGCACAAGTCTTATGAGGAACAGCTGAGGGAACTGGGGTTGTTTAGCCTAGAAAAAAGGAGGCTGAGGGGAGACCTTATGGGTCTCTACAATGACCTGAAAGGAGGTTGTAGTGAGGTGAGTGTTGGTTTCTTCTCCCAAGTAACAGGCAATAGGACAGGTGGAAATGGCCTCAAGTTGCGCCAGGGGAGGTTTAGACTGGATATTAGGAAAAATTTCTTCACTGAAAGGGTTGTCAAGCATTGGAACAGGCTGCCCAGGGAAATGGTTGAGTCACCATCCCCGGAGGTATTTAAAAAACATGTAGATGTAGTGCTGAGGGACATGGTTAAGTGGTAACTTAGCAGTGCTAGGTTAATGGTTGGACTTGATGATCTTAAAGGTCTCTTCCAACCAAAACGATTCTATAAAATGAAATTTCTGAAGGTAAGACTTCTCTAATGCAGTGCAATCCATGCATTAATTCTTGTCTCCCAAAGAGTTTGGACCAATGTCAGAGAGAAACTCCACCACAGAAATCAAATTAATCCTATGTATTAGGGGTTCTGCTGGTCACCTAATGAAACGAAAGAATGCTGATTCAAACCTTGGCCTCCCTGTTTTCATTCCTGCCTTCCTCTAAAGGATTCCACCGGACTGATTGTTTCTAAAGTTTCAGTCCTCCCTCCTCAGTTTCTGTGGTTCAGATACTTTCTCCAAACAGGTGTAGAAAAAAATAAATATTTATCAGGTTTAAAAAACCACAAAACTAAAACTTTCCTTGAGAAGCCCTAAGATCTCCACGCTTAGAAAGAGGACTTGAAACTGTGAAAAGTGTTTCGTTACATCATGGGAGAAAATTAATTAAAATTGAACTATGATTAGTTTATAATTTGGCCAAGTTATGAGGTTCTAGAAAAAACCCCAGACTTACAAGCTCCAGAAGGTCGTCTTGCCTATTACCATCTCCAGAAATCTTCTGCACAGAGCAAGTTATAATCTGTCACTGTCTCTTCATGTTGTCTCAATTTGATTTCAACAAACCATTTACGAAGACTAAGCATGTTGGTTTGATTGATGACCCCTGCAATTGCTTTTCCTTGCTTCAAGTGGTTGCATATCCCCAACCATGGAGTTTTCAGCCAAAACCCATGAATATATTTCCATAGAAAGATTTAGGTCATTTATTAATTTCTATTTGAAACGGGACTGTGCATCATATTTAGCAATTTAATGGATTTTACATCTACCTGCACACATTCATATATCGACTGCCTTTTGTTCAGTGCTTTATATTGATGTATATGAAGATAATACTTTTCCCTGAGTGCAGTTCCATAAATAGTCTTCCAAAAGGCTGCATGGCGAATGTCCTCTGGATGTATGCCACTTACTTGTTGGCAAAATTTGTCAATGTGAAAAGTTATATCACTCAATTACAATACATGAATTGACTTATTCAATTAAATCTATACAGAAGAATCTGAGTAAATACGTCCTTACCTCATTGATTAAGAACTGGAGCTGCAGAACTGCAGCACCACTTTCATGTTGGCAGTAGCAATCAACACCAGGCCTGCCCAATCTGTTGCCATCAAGGTCAAGGATTCTAACATTCATGTTATCGCCAGAAGTAAAGAGGGAAAAAAAGAGCTACCAATTAAACTCTAATTAATCTTTAATTGACCTCAATTCTTCTTGCTTTCTGTAAAACAAAAAAATTCATGCTGACTTTCCACTGTTCTAATATAAGCACCAACATCATCAGTCTGAAACATGTGCAATTGTGAGTGATCTGTTCTTGCCTGGTTTTTTTTTTCACCTGTGAAATAAATTGCATGAATTAATACAAAAATTCAGCAGGATGCATCTTAAATTTCTTTTTATACATTATTGGCTCACATAACACATGAATGTATCAGATTTTTGTACTTATCAAAACATTATAAAATTAATAATTTAGGACTAAGGTCAACAACACGGTTTTGTAGCAGGATTTCTTTTTTAAATCTGAAAAAATGCTTTTTAAAGTGAGTCATTTCACACTTACATAAAAGCTCACATGTAACTATTGCTCTCTGTCTCATCAACAGAAGTACAATACAGTGCCATGCAGAGTCACCCAAGTCTAGCTATGAACTACATTCCCTAGTCCAATCCCCAGTCTGAGTGAAACCACGGTTTCACTGCTTTTGGCAACCCAGATAGTTCACTTGGAATCAACATCGACACACTGCTTTGCAGCAATATCTTGTTGTCCAGATATATCATGAACATAGCCTTCTCTCTGTTCTCTTTAGGTTTTTTTCTCTGCATGCAACTGCCATCTCCCTAACTTAGATGAAGGCCTTTCCCATCTGAGGCAGAGACTTTAACAAAAAACTGCTTTTCCAGAAAATTATCAAAGATAAAAAGTAAAAAAAAAAAAAAAAAAGAGGCAGAATATGAAGTATATTATTAACAACCATGTTGTATGACACACGTGAAACGCCTTCATATGTATTCAAAACATCAAAATTATGATCGGAAACAAGATTTTACAACATAAAGCCTTATCTACTTGTTATACTTGATCATATTAGCATACTTAAAATCCTGAACAAAAAAGTCAACTGTCCACCTATGCTGCAGGCAAATGTCAGAATCTTTACTTCTCCTTTTACAGGTGAAGAGACTTGTAGTAAACTATTCTAAAATTGGCCTCAGGGAAGTAAAGTTCATAGATTAGCAAACTTGAGGGTTAAAGCTTTAAAGTATTAAGTAATTACTTTTCCAATTGTTAAACAAGCAGTTGAATGGAGACCACTGACCTTGCAAGACCCGAGGTTTACTCCTGATTTTGCCAACTGGTCTACTGGATAAACTTAGGGGAAAAAAAAAAAAAGAATCTTTTCTTCCTTGTGCCTTCATTTCCCTATTTGGAAGCTGGAGATAGTGTTTTATAAAAGAATACAGTACCTCCTTTGACAGTGATCTCAGTGTACTGGTATCTACATATGAAAAGCTGTGTATAAACCATCATAACTACATTATAGGACAGCAAGGCAGAGAAAAAAACTAAGTAACTCTATTTGCCTGAATACGATCATAACTCATACAATAAAAACAAATTGTGCATTATTTAAACAGCCTACTTAAAATGGACAATAAAGATAGGTGCACTCGCAGCTCAGAAGGCCAATTGCATCCTGGGTTGCATCAGAAGAACCATGGCCAGCAGGTCGACAGAGGAGATTCTCCCCCTCTACTCTGCTCTTGTGAGATCCCACCTGCAGTACTGTGTCCAGCTCTGGAGCCCTCAGCACAACAAGGACATGGACCTGTGGAAGTGGGTCGAGAGGAGGGCCATGAAGATGATCCGAGGGCTGGAGCGCCTCTCCTACGAAGACAGTCTGAGAGAGCTGGGGTTGTTCAGCCTGGAGAAGAGAAGGCTTCAGGGAGACCTTATAGTGGCCTTCCAGTACCTGAAGGGGGCCTACAGGAAAGGTGGGGAGGGACTGTTTGCAAGGGCATGTAGCGATAGGACGAGGGGCAATGGTTTTAAACTAGAGCAGGGTAGGTTTAGATTAGACATTGGGAAGAAGTTCTTTACAATGAAGGCAGTGAGGCACTGGCACAGGTTGCCCAGAGAGGAGGTGAAGGCCCCATCCCTGGAGCCATTCAAGGCCAGGCTTGATGAGGCTCTGAGCAACCTGATCTAGTTGAAGATGTCCCTGCTCACTGCAGGGGGGTTGGACTAGATGACCTTTAAAGGTCCCTTCCAACCCAACACATTCAATGATTCTATGATATATGGCAGTTTGGAATACTTTTTAAGGGTTGATGGTAATCCTCTGGTCCATTTTGAATGACTGCTCTGTGGCACTCTTTTTTTATATTGTTCGCGACTACTTGTTGTAAGGTGAGAGGAAGCAAGTCTAGCGCCAAAACCAATGAACCAATCAATCCATCAATCAACCCACCCACCGGGGATTTCAAACTGAGTGGAAGTTTTAACAGGTAAGTGTTTTCCCTTTAACTTGCGCTTTATATTCAGGATAAATACATGGCAGTAGCTAATGATTGTCCTTAATGAAAATTACCCTAGCATGGCCCCGGTTAAGTGGCTGTCACCCTTCAGCATCAGTAGCATGGTAAGACAGTGTTCTAGGAAACATCCTAACAAAGTAGATGATTTCATTCAGCGTATCCCAAACAAACAAAGCACTCTCCAATAATTCACATTTATTTGCATAAGTGTTCAGCCTGAAATACTTCACAAATTACTAAAATAAGAGAGAAATTGTGCCGTCTGCTTCAGTCTGGCCAATTGCCCTGAAGTAAGGACTGATGCTTAAATAGCAGCATTATCACTGACTGATGGTGGTTTTCAAACATTCTGGGAGCTGCAGTGAGGTCCTTCCAGCAGAAGGAGCTGAAGAGATATGACAACTTGGCACATGTTCTTGGCACTTTAGCCCATCTTCTGCAAATTCTGTGCTTTGCTGCCAAGCATGGAGGAGTACAACCTTACCTCATCAAATCTTTTCATACCAGCGTACTCTACCAGGACATACAGCACAAGTAGCTATAGTACAGGCTTTGGACTGAATCTATTCTTCTACTTTTGTCTTTTTATTAAATAATGACTCTGCTATCAGGGAGAGTGGAATATCTCTGAAGATATTAAAAGGGGGACCTAATACAGATATATCTGAATACCTCAAAGTAGACATCATGGGTTTCAAGGATAAATGCTATCTTCTCTCTCACTATCTTCCCTCTCTTACCAGTATGTTGGATCTCCCAGGGGCCTTCACAGACATGCCAGATTATCCTAATTTATACATAAAAGGGAAAAAGATGAAAACTACATCTGGTTGTCTGTTGGGATCTAGAGGGGAACAAGTAGAATCAGAATTATGTGCATCAAACAGTAAAAGTATGACAGTAATAACAGTCTCAGAAAAAAATTCATTCTGGAAACAACATTTAATCCTGGTTTTAAGACCTGTATATGTGAAATAGGGTATTTTTCTCTGTATTCACTTGTATGCAACAGTTTTTCATAGAGAATTTCAACATCCTATTATTCCAAAGCTTATCATTATTTGGAAAAAAAAAAAAAATAAGATCAGTTGTTAGGATGCCTAATTTTAAGTACTTGAATTCAGCTTCCAAGATGCAGACTCCCCTGACAGCATAATACATCACTAACAAAGAATTTACACCCTCATGACTTGGGCCACTCCATCACAAGTTGAAGAAAATTTCCATTTCCCAATATTACAACCTGATTCAGATTTTTCCTCCAGATCCTTTTGGTCACTTGTACAAAGATCAGTTAGTATATATCTGATATTGTCATGTCATATTCATACTGTATCTTGAACGCCTGATGTTCGAGTACATGCATACGTGGATATGTTTTATTGGAAACCAAAGTTGCCAGTGAATGATTATACACATAGGAGAGGTATCAACGGGCAAAGCTTCTCGTAAGTAAGATCTAGTACCAAACTTTCCACAGCATCTCACAAGTTTCTTATTCCATGACTCATTTTTACTATATGATACATACAGATCTGATGCCTCTCATTCTTCTCAGAGATCAGTACTAATGGAATGCAAAGACCTGAAAGTCGTGTGTGTTTGCTGAGAACCAAAAGTGCAGATACTTTAGAAGTAACTCTTGGAGTTGAAACCAGTGTTACGTGCCACAGGTATTTAACTTCTTAGGACCAGAAAGTCCAGAGGTAAGACATGTTTTTCTTCATTAAGATGGGTGATTCTTTAGTAGTGTCAGATTAAATCTTTCTGTAACAACAAGGACTGGAGTCTGATTCGTTCCTCCTTGCAAGGCAGAGGAGCTGAAGACATGGTATCATAAAAGACCTCCTGCCAAGGCATGCCAAGCAGCTAACAAATATCCTGTGTCAAGTAAAAACTGTTAAACTACATATGGCACCTTTTTCAAAACCAAAACTTTTCCATAGAAGAAAAGAACACCAAGCTATGTAAATAAGCAACTCTAACTTTTTTCGACTACTTAATTAACTTCTTCTATGACTAAACCCAATTATGTACAGAAATGAACACTAAAGTAAGGGGTTATAATTATTAAGCAGAAACCATGGTCTCCCATCCACCGTTTTATTAGAAGACATACATGGAAATGGGCAATCCACATTTATAGCCTCTCTGTTAAAACATTTGGGAATTGTGGGGTGCTGCAGAAGTAGCATTGCTGCTTGAAGGAGTCCTGTCATCTGATCTGCACTGACTGGTACATGTTTGAGTAGGAATATGCAGCACCCTAAGAGCAGATGCTTGTGGGCTGGTGTTACTCCATTACATAAACCAACTGTAAAATTGATTTAGCGTGTAACTTGAATATAGGACAGCTTTTTCTTGCAGAAGACCTATTCCACTGAGTTGACTGATTTATCAGTTGAAAAAGCACCAATGTATTTAACTAAATAATTAAGTAATTGAATGGTCGAAGAATTCAACCACACCGTGAACCAACTACACCAACCGGAAAGTTAGTCAGTTGTATCTGTGTCACAGGATGAATTTTATAAAAAGATAACAATTAGGAAAACATCACCTTTATCACCTGGATTTCCAGTCCTGAACATAACTACTTTCAGTTCCTGGAATACATAGTTTTATAGTTCCTTCGTGGAATTTCTGTAAGTCTCACATACATTAATTTTCTGTCTACTAAGGAGAGTGCATATTCTGGTACAAATAAATGCCATAGTCCTAGACTTTGTACTTCAAATGGGCTTCAAACTAAGTTTTTCTCTCTTTCCATGAGATACTCATCTTCCTGATTTCTGAAGTATATTGCTCCAGTGTTTAGTTATCCTCACTATTAAGAATATCATGCTATACATAGAATCAATACATCTAGCTTCAGTTTCAAGCTTTTGGATCTCATTATGCCTTTCTATACTAAATTAAATAACTTTCTATTATCAGAAATTTCCTGCTTTGGAACTGTGATCAAGCTGTATCTTATTTGTCTTCTGCATGAATCAAAACAAAACACCCTGAGCTCCTTTATTTTCATGTCACACAGCAATATTGTTAGCTCTTGAACAGCTCTTATGTTTTTTTCTACATGTTCTTAAACATGTGCTGAACTTCTTTTGAGTATCAAAACCAGAGCCAAATATCATCTTGATAATGGTTTCTTTAATACCATGTAAAAACATATATGGCATTTTATTATTCCTTAAATTCATTATAGTTTTTTAATACATGTGTGTGATACCTCTTAATTACCTTAAGAAATTGTGAAATCATATTTTTATGGTTTTTTGACACGTCTCCATTGCTTTGCAAAAAAATAAGTGCTCCCCTACCAAGCTTCATTCCGTTAACTACATGTAGTTGAGCTCACTGAATTCCTTAAAAAGAACATGCAACCTAATCCTAGCTTTATGGCCGTCTATTTGCTGTGGATTCACTGAACACTGCTTCATTAAACAATAACTCTTAGTGGGTTTTGTTTTAAACATAGGAGGATTCCATTTTACAATGAGCTTCATTATGTCTTGAGTTCATTCAGCTCTTTAAATAAAGAGCTCTTCTTTTTTTCCCCTCCACTATGAAAAGGTGAAATACCACTGCACTTTGCTGCTCTCTTAGGATTCTAAATGTGATGTGTTTTATAAATACAGACAAACTTTTTTGGCACCAATAAGCATGAGCTTTTGGTCTACAATGACCTTTAACTTGTTTATTTTTGTCAACATACATTTCTCTGTTTATGCATAAAAATTATGTAAGGCTCAAATATCCATTATGATATACACAGGCTGAAAAATTTGGTTTTGGCAACTTTCATTTCTTCAAGGTTAAAGCACTTATAGATAGCTTGTATTTAGTGGCAAGTCTACATATATAGGCTACAGTTGGATAGCTGAATGAATGCTATGAAAAATATGACCATTTTTCAAGTAAAATGCAAATTCACATCAACACTATTCACAATTTTTTGATTCCTATGAATTTAGAAGCTATTTTATTTCCCAAAATATCTGCAGATACCACAAGCATTACCAGCACTCATAGGGCTATATATTTTCATCTCTTTGTGAGACTGCCTTCCAAGATCTTTGTCATATTGGGAATCATCTGTTCTGGAAACAGAATACAAATACAATCACCATGTGATTGAACTCAACCGACCCTAAACCTGAAATAGCAAATTGTGAAAAGCAGATACTCACAGGTAATGACTCTAGCAATGTTTCACAAATAACATGTAGGTGAATAATTTCATATTCCATTTGTGGAATATCAATAATTTTCAATTTTGCATATGCATATATATACACACCCATATATTAACAGAAACCACCTAGCTCTAAATTCACCTCCAAAAAAAGGAGCCATTTAGTTACTAGTCTGTAAAAGCTCCACATTGCCAGGCAGCCACCCTGAAAGATCTATATTTTGAGGTTGTACTTGCTGCAGTAGTAACAAACAACATTAACAGTTTGCATTTACAGTGGGCTTCCTCTTCTTTTTTCAGGTAGTCATAAACTTCAGCAAGCTCACTGACACATACAGATAAAAACAAGAAAGGCAACGAGTGAAAACTGAAATCTGTAGAAGCAAGTGAATAGTGTATTGACTATATTCAGAGGCTATTGTTTCAGAGAAATTTACGAATGCAGACACAAGTTTAGTCAAAAGCATGACAAATACAGGAATAGATGGAGGAGCATATCTGTAAAGCTTGTTTACAAACACATCTGGCAAAAAGCTACAAAGAGAATAAGATGGGACAGAATAATATTCTTGTCCTATGTACACCAGAGGTTAAGAAAAACTAAACTGAGCCACAAATGAGAGGGCTGTGTACTTTGGAATATCCTAAAGCCAGAAAGTCATTTTAACATAACCAAGAGGAGCCTGCAAAACACCATACAGAGATTAGATAAAAATATTGATAACACAACCGTATTTTATTCAATTTACTGCCTTTTAAGAGGACTATGCAAATTATACCATTTGCTGGCCATCTGTATGCACTGGGCACAGATGGTAGTCTAATATACCTGCCTGGATTCTTTTGTAAGGTAGTGTAGCTTTAACTCAGCCATTTCTTTTTTCTCAGACTTCAGATATTAATATTTCACACAGTATTTGCTCCATGTATATTTGTACACCCAGAAGACACATAACACATGCAGGTTACCGCACTGATGACAAATGCAACCATCTACAATGATTTTATACTAAACCCCACCGCATTTACAAGTTAAACGTAGATGTTGTGTTAGTGTTTGTGTTATCCCTGCTTGTACCGCTGAATTTGTAGGCAACAGATTTAGAGAAGATTTTTGGAAGTTTTGTTTGAGCTCTTCAAGCAAAAAAATGAAAGACTATACATATAAACTCTGCCTAAGATCAAAAGTTAAGATTTCCCATATATTCCTACAGCAGAGATTTTTTTTTTTTAAAAAATGGTTGTTGAATTTTTAGCAATTTGTAACAGTGATCACAAGGTGCTGATTTTCTTCAGAGCCGCCAGTTATGAAGAACAACTGGTGACAACAGAAGATAGAATGAAAAGTGATCACAAAATAAGTCTTTTTTAAAAAGGTCAAAAGACCTGTCAAACTAAATATATCTAAAAAATAAGAAGACATTTTCCCAAATATTAATTCCTCCTGTAGTTGCTATGGAAAAGTTATACAACTAAAACAATACATTAAACCTTCATCCATGCCGTGACAGAGCTTGAAAATACACATTGCACTGTCTCTTTTAAACAGAAACAGCAATTAGCCATTACTGGAAATCTTTAAAACAAGACTGCGTGTTTTCCCAAATGCTACTTCCAGCTCCAACCACTGGACTAGGAATAAGGTGATAGAGGTCCTATGGCAAATTCTGTAGTCTGTAGGAGATGAGAACAGATGATTAAATAATGTTCCCTCTTATCTAAAAATGTTTCACTATCTGTTTTGGCTAATACAGGTGGGGGAAGAAAAACTTCTTTGTTCAGTGTTGTTAGAATAATTAACAGTTGCCGTGATTACTTCTGGCTAATTCTTCGTGCCAGGTACTTCACAGCAATGAGTGCCACACTACTCTAGTTCTGTGTTTCATAAGCTATTACAGATTTTTAAGACGAGCTCTGCTGTGCACACTGTTGTCTTACTCCCAATTTGGTCAAAGCAGAAACACTCAGGAGCACATACATGACCACTTAACATGAGCAATTTTGTGCTCAGTCCTGCAATAAGAATGTCCTGAATTTTGCTCTTATCAGGTGCCAAGACCCCCACAACATACTTTGCTTAAGCTTATCAACAAATCAACACAGAACTGAAAAAAAGAATGAAAAATTTCCATACTTCCCTGAAAAAATATGAGCATCCTAACAAGGCATTCAAAAGGAAGTTCTTTAAGCACAAAATAAATGCTTTCTATAATCAACATGTTTTCTTTAAATTCAGTTACATGCAGAGCCTAATAAATCGACCTACTAAAACAAACAAACAAATAATCCCAGAATTAAGAAATGTAGTCCCTGCAAATCTCCAGACCACTAGCTATCAAGACAGTTAATTGGTTATGAAAGTGAGGTGACTGTCCAATAACAGATTATTTGTAGAGTTTGTACTCTGATTCACATATTTACTGTAAGAACCCAACTTCATAAATCAAATTAAATCATCATTCTATTAAGTTTTTTGATTATACTGGAATAAGCAGCAAAGTATACTGTGCAAATATAATGAAGTAAAAGTGGACTGTCTGGTGATGCCCAGTGATGATACAATTTCAGTCTTATTCAGTAACATTTCAGAAAATTTCCACGCGTAACATCACAGAACACTTTTGTTTAACTGAGAGATCTAAGTATAATTATGTATATCCTTAGAGAGTTATATTATGCAGGGACTTTAGTCAGGAAAAAAAAAAATAAAAAAAAGTTGCACTAATACACAGGTACTAATGCATTGAGAAAGACAGTACCTGATCTTAACTCAGGCTTTGTAAGTGGTAAGTGGTTTAGAGGTTCATTCACTTGATTGATAGCTAG
>VYZM01007048.1:62599-126170 GCA_013398915.1 Dromas ardeola
TTATTACGTAACAGGAAACTGCTCACAGCTTGTTAGTCTGTTTATGAGCAATTCCTCAAATTCATCAACTGCATCAGCTCTATTATCATCTGTTTAGTATCGGATGATTCCAAGAGGTCTCTGGTACAAGGCAGAAAATACTTCACATTCAAAAACTTACTAAAAGGAGGTTCAATATGTTAAATTAGGCAGTAATTTCATTCCTGCCCTAGAAAAACAGACAAACGACATTTCTATAAATTTCAGTTAAGCTATATTAATACTCGGTACTTTTGCAAATCAATATACTTATTTTTGACACTTAATAAAGACGTTAATCTAGAATTTCATTTGTTAAGCAAGAATAGATGTAAAAAACACACAGGAACTCACTCATGTGCCATCAACAGAAGCCAAAATTGACAACGAAGCTATTTTAAGTCTGAATAAATAAAATTTGAAAAAAAAAATTTTAATTGAAGAGAATTTAGAGTTTGACAAAATTTCAATGAACTATCTCATGGCTTTTTTTTTTCTTAGATTTAGTTCAATAGAAAAGATACTATAAATGGGCCTATGTTAAAAGGTATTCAGATAACAGTCAACCTTAAATAGCTTTGTCTTCTATTATTGTAAAAACTCATGTTTTTTTAAGAAAAGTTTTCAGCAACAAATTACATGGAAGAGGCATCACTTTTTTTCTAGTGCAAGATACAGGTTAAATGTTTTTTACATTTCTTCATCCTGAGTCACATAATTATTCTACCAGATTTTGAAATAAAGTACACCACAGACCACAGTTAGTCAGCCCTTCCATTCAATTTACACGAGATAGGTTACCAGCTGGTTAAAATGTATTTCAGGAAGCCCTTTTGGTGTAAGTAAGTATGAACTATGATTTTGTCACTTTAAACAGACATATGTAGGTTGTGTTATACAAACTACGTTCATGTTTGATGTCAGCTGTATTAAGCATTTACGTTTTATTTGAATAAAACTTTATAATCACATTAGTTAACATGGGTTAAAATACGAGTAAAAGTTTGAAGGCATAGCTGGTGAATACTGAGTAACTTCCAAGGAGCACTTACATTTTAAGAAAAGACTGACTACTTCGGGGAATAAAACAGGATGTAGCAGAAATCTCTCAGAATCCCAGTTTTTCCATGCCAATTACTGAAAGTTTGCATATTTCAGTGAAGCAGGACACTGTTTCAGAACTTACCATACTAATACAGCATTATTTTAGAATAACCCAATTCTAGATCTTGTTGGACAAGAATCAAAAGGGATCAAAACTACTTTTACACTTCCTTGGCAATACAAATTAAAAAGACTGAGAGCTCTGCCTTCCTCCAAGGGATTATTCTTTGCAGAATTTGAGAGAACTGAAACACTGCCATAGCTGAAGCACAGCTCTCATGCTGAGGCTCTGCCAGGTAACTGACAGCAAGATGGTGTAGTGGGGGTGGTGGCTTCCATTAATCCAAATTCCTCTCGGCAGAATGAAGAGAGCCATCAGAGAGTGCTGAGCCTGGATGACTATCAATTCAGCCCTGTTTTACCATTGCTATAATCTTTGGTAAAATCTACAGGCTTTGTTATCTACTTCAGGAAGCAGATCTGCAGTAACAGCTGCAGATGCAGCACAGCACAATATAAAACACCACCAGGGCCCTGGTCTCCACTCCAGACAATGAGAAAAATGCCTTAAACCCATCTAATTTGTGTTTCTGCAGTGTGCTGTGAGGGAGGAAGCCTGCAGGGAAACAAACTGGGCAGAGGAAGCAAGACATGGTGCAGGCTATCCATACTGCATACTGGAGAGGTCCCCATATTAATTTTAATTATTAAGTTAGGTTTCATCTAGGAAGAGATAGCTTTTACAGTCCAAACAGAATCTGAAGAGCAATCTATCATACATGTAGCATGA
The DNA here is from genome assembly GCA_013398915.1 of Dromas ardeola. Classification (NCBI taxonomy): domain Eukaryota; kingdom Metazoa; phylum Chordata; class Aves; order Charadriiformes; family Dromadidae; genus Dromas; species Dromas ardeola. The sequence continues at coordinate 64,512 of VYZM01007048.1, forward strand.
GAAAAAGAGAAGAGAAACCTGGAGCAAAACAGGGAGAAATCCAGCTTGACAGTGTACACACACATCAATTGTGTGAGCTTCTCCCCACACTGATTTTCACAAGTTGGAGGTATTACTCGCATAGCCATATTGAAGTTTTAGCATATAAACTGTAGGTGGGATGAGGAAGGGCGACCACTGACTAGCTAAAGCCTTTGACTCTCACTAGGGTAAAAGTCAAACCAGAAATCTTCTTTGGGAGGTTAAACGTGGAGATGTACTGTTAGCTTTCATTTTGTTAAACCCTAACAAACATTACTGAACATTCAGTAACATAAAAGCTGTATCTATCCTATTCCATCCTGCAAACAATAATCACAAAAATTGCATTTCCTTAATCCTATATTCTCTGCAAGATTTGAAAAGCAGATTAAAATATAAAGAGCACCTCTGCACAGACACCTTCTGCACCTCTACATTCCTGACTTGCTTTTTTACGAATCTAAATGGGGGAAAAAAAAAAACCAAACAGTTTCCTTTTTCTTAGCACAGTTGTTTCAAATTCAGCATAAAAACTGACATCTAGATGAATTTAAAGGTAGATAAAAGAATATAAATACAAAAGGTTGGTATGGAGCAAAGTCTAGAGAAGACAGATACTTATCTCCATTTCATTTCATTGCACATAAGCATCACATTGCTTAGGATGTCTGCCTAGGAAAACATTGAGGTGATTCTGAATTTGGAAACTGGACTGCCTACCTCCAATTTTCACCCCCTGTCCTGTGGCTTAACTTACCAAAATGACCAGGAGATTTCCAATACTTGAAGCTCAAGAGTCTATCAACTTTCCAAAGGAATATATATTTATTAAAGAAGCCTTTGTGGGACAGAACCACAATGTATTTGCTAAACCAGCTCAAAAAAAATCAGACTGGAAAAGACAAGCGCACGCACACACACAAACACCCTGGGGTAGAGTGAAATGTTTAAAAGAGGGGGGAAATTATGAAGATAGCAAGGAAAGAAGGATATTGCTGATCAGTGTTTGCGAGCGGCAGAAAAAGGAGATCATTCCTACCAGAAAGTCACTGACTCAGCATAGAACAATCAAAACTTCGTAATGCAAAAAGTATTTAAAAATTAAGGAAGAGCAGTGAAAGAGAAAGTCTGCTTTCTGAAATACTCCAGACGAAAAATAAAAACCCTAAACAAAAAGAAAACCCCAGTTCTCTTCGACACAGACTTCTTGTGTTGTGATTTTTACACTTTGGAAGGACTCGGAATCTACAAAGAGTAGGTAAACAGATTCAGAGTTTCGGTTTGCACAAGGACATGCCAGTATCGGTATAGATAAAGCAGGAGCTGTACAAGAAGGTCTTCTGAGACTACTGATGTATTAAAACAAGCACTGACAAGATGCGCTCACAGCTACTGACGATGCTTGGAGGCTTTCCTGTCCAAATTTGCAGATGGATCTCTCTTAAAGATAAGATACACTCACATCCTAATATGTGATAAAAATGTAAGGCCATAGCTTGGATAAAGTTACATAGTCTACATATTTTACATCATAACACTAATTTGTAGCGTGAGAAACTAAACTGATCAGTAAGTGAACAGAAAGAGAAGAAATGCCACTGAAAGGGATGATGTCAAACTGACCATGTTAAAAGGCAAATGTTTATTCTCCCTAGGTCTTCCTGCTCCTCTCTGACAGAGACAGGCATCAGAACTTGAAACTGATAGGTGTCTACAACAGCTACTTTCCTGAAAGTTAAGCTATGATTATGTAGATTATGTAAATTCGATATATATACTCATTTTTCCACAAGAACATGAAACCTCACAAGAAGTCCTCTGCTGTTGTACCCCACAGTGAAACATTCTTTTCTAGATTCAGATTTGCTAATGAGTTCAGCTCTACGCACATAAAAGAGGTTAATTCTTAAACCAGACCTTTGCTGTCCAACTCAGTGTCCCATTTTTCTTGTGGCTTGATTTCAATTTTGTTTGTTCTAAAAGAATCAGCTGTTGAGAAGGAGCCCTGGCTCTAGCCTATAAACAAACATTCCCCATGCTGATACTGTCAAGAATAAGAGAACCATAAATTCACCATGCCAAAGCTTTTCCTGGGACTATGATCTGTATTTCCTTGACTACAATTAGTCGGCATTGGTTGCTCAACACGTTTTCTAGGATCCCATAACAAAATTATGATTATTATTTTTTTAAATAAAGGCATGCACACCAAAGCAGATTTTAAATACAATTCACAAAGACATTTATATTTCCTACAGCCTATTCTAATCTTCAGCATTCATATTCATTGCACACTAATCCTCTGACAGACTTATTATTAATGGTAATGTGAAATGATAGTGATAGTATCAAAATTAAGTGGTTCCTCCGACATCAAAAAAGAATATATTCAACAATATTTATCAAACAGCACTTAAAGTCTCTGAATGATTTATCTACCTAATAACTCAAATATATACTATAGATTTCATACATTTCTATTCAGTAAAACATTAAAGTCTCAAAATTTAAACTTGAGCTTACCGTATACAATAGAAAAGGCTGTCTACCAGCTTTAGGGGGATTAATTTTTGCACTGGCAATCCACAGCACGTTAGAATCAGGGGTTGCAAGTCAAGCTATTATTTTCCTTCAGTACCTCATGACAGTAAATACTTGTAATTTTCTTTCATTTCTTATGAATTACAACTCTGCAACGAGGGTACATACAGTCTACCCACTGACTCAAACTACTACAGTGACTTTGTTTCATCTGGAAAGTACAAGCACTTCTGTTCATTGAATATACATGTTGCACATTATTTCCCTGCTGTATTTGTTTGTTAATGAATAGGGTCCAGAAATAAAAATGTGGTAAGAAATTACTTTATAATGCTAAATTTCGTATTTCCTCTATTCTGGCTATTCTGTCCCATTTACTACTATAGTCTATGGTGCCTGAAAGAGGAAAATAGCTTTTGATACTTCGAGGTTCATGGGGAAAGTTTTTGGTGTTGCCGTTCCTTGTGGTTTTGGGGAGGGATTGTTTTTAAGTAATACAAGTAGTACCCTAAATTTCTGCAACTTCAAGATACTCATTCAAGATGACCAATGCGTTATGCACCCTACTTTACCTAACAGTGAATCCAGGACAATGACACCAGCTTTAATGCACTCTACTGCAATTTTTTTTAAAAAACACTGTTTCCTGGAGCAGACATTATCTTTGCATACAAAATCCTCAGATGCTGGCCATGTTTGGCCCACAATGATATCCCCACCAATATTGCTCCTCTAGTACAAAGCAGGTGCCACAGTTGGACGCTAATTTCACTGTTCTGCAGCCTGATGAAAAGAAATCACCAAATGAAGGAAACAGTGAAGAGCAAACCTACTGTAATTGTTTACTAGCAAAGGCTTAGTAGAAATACAGGTGGCAAAGCATAAAAGGCCGCTTGCCCTTTGTTTTAAGCCTTATTTGAGTCAGATACCACAAATTCCAAGCTCTGCACCAAGGCACTTCACATGTCAAAGCATACTGCATTCATTTAGGTATGTTTTGACTTTTTTTTTTTGCAAGACACGTTATGAAACTTGAACCAGATTCTTAATTTGCCAAGATTTTCTCACTTTTTCTAGCGCTGAATTTATTCAGATCACTGTGTAATATACCATGTTATTATAAAAGGTACGAGTAGTCAATTATTGATTGCCCAACCAAAGCTCTTTCATCCTTTCATCATTAGCTCTCTTCTGTTTCCAGCTCCAGTTTTACAAATCATACTAGAATTGCTGGGTTAGAATTAAAACAAACTGTCAGAAGAAAAAAACAGACAAACCACTAGGCAAAGTACTAAAAAAAAAAAAAAAACCCCAAGGAAAAGATTAAAAAAAAAAAAAAAAAAAAAAAAAAATTTACTCTGGCTGATATTAAATTTTTAGAACTAAAATTCTCTGATAGTGAATGGAGAAAAAAGCCAATTTTCTTGGTGTTGGAGCATGAAAAGATCTAGTCTGACATCATGTATTACCTCAGTGAACATAGTACTGTTTGTTTAACAGAAGCCTGTCTTCCAGAAAGGTAATAAAGTTTAAGATTTCAAGACATGAGGATCCGATGGATTTCAAGACATGAGGATCCTATGACTTTCCTTGGTAATTCATTTCAAAGACTAACTACACATATTGCTAAAAATATTAAGGCAATTTGTCAGACTTTAATTTCAAGCCACTAATATATTTTTCTGTTATCTTAGAAAACCTTTAAGTAGGCATTTTATTCCTATGAAAGGACATGTACAAAGCAGTAAACCCGTCATTCAGTCTTCTTTTTAATAAATTAAATCAGACTGAGATCCTCAAGTCTCTCATCATAACATACTTCTTCCAGCCAAATCATTTTTGTAACTCTCCTGTAATCTATCAAGATTCCTACAGTTACCTTCCTCATTCACAAAAATAAAAGGGGAAGGCAAGCAAAGAGAGAGAAAATGGTGAAACATTCCCTAATAAGCCCTACCTTCTTGATACATAGCCCTTGTCTAGATTTCACAGACTTGTAATTTGTATCTCCACTACAAGAAACACCTCAACCACCAGCGCAGGATTAAACTAGTAACGTAGCAGTCAACTGTTAACTCTCAGCACCAGTAACACACACGCCTGTTGGTAAGGCAATTAACCAATTCCATAAATAATAACCCTTACATTAAGGTACAGAATCATAAATGGAGAGGTATATCATGTATTCACTTCTCAAGAAAATGAGGCATGCATTCTGCTTCTTCATGGGAAATAAAATTATTAATTCTATCTTTATCTAAATTACTAGCTGCTTGACGAGAAGACAGCCATGTCTCTGAAGATGAAGTAATCTACCGGCCTTTTTCTGCAGCCGCTTAAGAGACTTGTCTCAGAATTGTCATAATTAAGTCAAGGGGCAGCGAGTATGCCCAGATCGGAAAAAGTAAATACAAACTCTTTCTGTTTGCACCTTCTTTTCAAGTGAAGATTAGACTGAGCTATGTTTTGGTATGGCAGGTATGAAGTCTTCAGTATGTAAACCACAGCTGCTTCTACTCACAGAAGTACTGGAGCTTCTGGGATGGTTTGGGCTGCCACCTATAATCAGACTTGTGTGCTTCCTAACCAGGAAGGCTGCCAGAAGAGTAATGGTCTGTAGCTAGCCGGTATAATCAAGGTCTCTGCTATTGTGCGGCAGGGAGACAGAGACTGCCAGATAAATTTTTAGGACACTTTGGGAACATTTCTGTCCAAGTAAGAGATTTCTCAATGTTGATTATTTTGCTGTTTCTTCATCCTCTCCTCTGCCCTGGCTTCTAAAACAACATGTGATTTAAAAGACAGGTAGACCTTTCTAAATTACAGACTACTCTTGTGCATTCTGTGGCTCAAAATAGCAGTTAATCTCAGCTGTTGGACTTCTAACATATTCAAAAACAGACTTCTAACTAGAGAAGAATCCCAGTATCATCTCAAGACTGAAAGTAAAGAACATTTACACTGTCCTAGAGCAGGTTCTCAGAATATGTTCACTAGCTATAGAATTACTCTGTCAGCTACAGATTTCTACTAAATTGCTTGATGGCACCATTCAAGGTATTGTATTCAACCTATAAAGGCTCGGCTAATCTGAAAACTCATTAATGAAAATACTTTTAGCTGTCTAGTGTAGTTAAGCACCAAGAAGTTGTTGAGGAATGCATTCCTCAACTCTAATAACACCTCTCACTTTGAGGGTTAACCTTTATGTAGTTCATGAATGTGACTGTGGTTTGTAGTTCCCTTTTTTCCCTTATTCCTGAGAAAGAAGCAGACAAACCCCACAATTATTATTGTGTCATTAAAGAACTACATAAAATTCCTTTTGTTTCAAAGAAAGCACCTAAACCTTTAAAAAAAAACGTTTTGCAATACACTAAAAATAAATATCTCCCAAGAAAAACAGCGTGATTTTTGAAAAGTGAGACATTGGTAACTGTTAACAACTGTAATTGATTTTTCATTAGATACAGAGTTCTTGTCTAGTTCTGGTAATTCCCTAACAAATTAAGACAACATATAAAATAACAGAAATACTTTCATGGACTTCAGACATAATGCTTTTGGTTCTCTAACTATATAAACTGCATTCCTAATGAAAAAATGAAGAAAATTTCAGGTGGACAAAAAAATAACACAGATCTTACCAGGTAAGCAACAGCATATGGTATCTGCCTGATATTTTGAAATTAGAGTATTGTCTGTAGTCCTTCTAATTATCATCACCCCTCGTACAGCATGAAAGCATGTACGTATTCTGCAAGTTAATGTAATTTGACTGTTGATCAGCACAAACACAGTATTCAGAAGAGACTGAAAAACATTTAAACATTTTTCATAGTATACATATCAATTGACTGCTTTTTTTAAAAAAAAAAAAAGAGCGGTGATCAAGAAAGATCACTTTTTCAGAGTATAACACTCTTAAACCAGTAACTAGTCCTTGTAATAACTTACAAAAAAGTACATTTAAAATGACACAGGGAGGAAATCTTGTCACCTCATGCTTAAATTAGTTCTCCAAGCTCTGATGTCGGATACAGAATCTGTTCCAGGTGTGCATAATAAAAAGGTCACTGAAGCAGAAATTGACACAGTCTGTGAAGACTCTGCTTGGTGACAAATACTGCTAGACTAAGAGGCTAGTGTGTTTAAAAGTCTGAAACTGTAGAGAACTCAGGAGAAGCCTAAAGACAATTTTGTAATCATGCAAGATAAGGAAGAGCAGGAATTCTTTCGATCCTTCAGGCCACGTTTGCCTTTAGCAAGAAGATAAGGGAATGGAAGGAGGTAGCCACTGAGTAGAAAGAGAAGATCTATTAAATCATGCAAAGCGACCCTAAGACTGCAGAACAGAAAGGCTTCCATTTGTGGAAAGCACAAAGCACCGCTTCAGACATTTCCCCATAGTGGAGAGAGAGAACACAACACAGCCTTGCCTCTGTTATTCCTGGGAATTTCCCATCAGAACACAGGAGAAGCGTTGCCCCTTGGCCCTGCCATGATCACACATCACAGCAGAACCACCTACTCCTTTCCCCCCAACCAGGCGACCCCCCGAGCTCCCTGAGGGCTCAGAATTGCTGACATTAGCTCTTCTCAGGGCACAAACCAAAACAAGGGAAAGGAAGAAAACTCAGATCCAGTGCGAGTAAGGTAGCTCTAAATACAAGTTAATGAGAAGAAACCTCCAAACTGTACATTTGCAAAGTGGCACATTAACCTTATACAGTCCCCCTTTGGTACCTACAAAAGATCTCCTCTTTGTCATCCACCAGAGCCACCTGCGCACCAAGCTTCTCAAAGTTCTGTCTCCGTCTCCCACTCCCTACTCTTCCTCCCCCTGCAGCTGGAAACTTCCCATGGCTGAGAGAAGTCAGCAGCATACCAGGGATGCAACCTTCCCCTCAGGGATCCAGCCAGCAAAGGTAGATGGAACCACCGCAAGGTAAATGGAAGACCTCTCTTTCAGCTGTCCAATACAATCATTTACCAAAACACAACCAACCAAAAGTGATGCCATCTGTTGTAATTACATCTGTTGGTTTAGGAATAAAAAAAGATGTCTCTTAGACTTTGCTGGTGCAATCAGCGAGCAAGCGAGCAAGAATCAAGAGAGCAAGTGAACTACATCGTTCTGCTGGGGAAGGTAAGCCAGCCAGCTAGAGGGCTGTGGCATTGCTACTTTACTCCAAGAGGCCTCTGTTGAACTGTGCTCCCACAATGCTCTAAAATTTGAACTGAATAGTTTGGGGATAGTACAGTTCCAAGTTCTGCAAGTCCACGTGCACTTTACCTCCTACTGCAGGTAGATGACCTGCCTATTGCTACAACCTATTGTTGCGTTGCTATCAGTCACTGCTTTCCCCATGAGGCTAAAAAAAAGGAAGCAAAAGATCCCTCTCTGACAAAAAATTTGCTCAAAATTCCGACCTGCTGATACAGACTAAGTTTTCATAAGCCTATTTCTCTTGAACCCGTATAAGGCCTCAGCACATTTTGCACACCAAATAGAAGCTGTCATGAATAGAAGTGACACGGGTAACAGAACTCACCTACACTCTTCTTGGCAAATTTGTCAATGATTAATGTGCTGCCTCAAGGAGGAAGACCACACTATGCCCGTGCTACACTGGATATACTTACTGCACACATTGCATGTGTCTATACGTATGAGGGACTCCACACTTAGTGCTTTTTCAAAAGCCATATGGGACTTCTTAGAAATTAACAACTTTTGTGATTTTGGATCTGGAAAAACCTGGGGAAGCTTATGGTATATTTATTATATTTTCAGTTATGTTATACAATGAGTCTTTCCAACAGTTATCACATGGTATTTGTAAGGCGCTATTCCCATGATTAATAAGCTATTTTTAAAAGTGTATCAGCTATACAGCAATTTATTATCTTTGGTTGGATTTAATAAAAAGCAATGCAGTAAAGCTCTGCAGACAGCTGTACATAGTTCCATCACTACAATATTTGGGATATATAAATATGCGTAAAAGCATAAAATGCATAAAAGCATTGTTAACATACTGTCTTGATGTCTTTATTTCACAGACTCAGAAAGAATCAGATTGACTAAATATACTTATCCTCGAAGAACACCTCAGATAGTTATTTTATATTACTAAAACCTAGGATTTTTTTCTGACCTCCATGTTTTGAGGTTTTGTTTTCAACTGGCTCAGTTTTTTCCCAGAAAGTTATCTTCTGCCCTTCACAAATAATGTATCTGGAGGTAAAACAATAGATTTCATCAAATTCTACAGATAACTATTCAATTTGAATTGTCTTTACATACCTGTAGTTTTCAATCTATCGAACCATCTGTCTTATTCTAGATGCAGAACACTATTGGTCACTACAGCTTATATACATACACACATAAATAAAATACACACAGAAACATATATGTGTATAAAGTGCACATACATTAGAACCTCCAGTTTTCAGTGACAAATGATTTGTGGCCTATAGAGTCCTACAAAAGGCTAAACTCTCATTCCCTTTGAGGTACCTGTGAGGCACCAAAAATCAGTAGAACAACGCCCAACACGTGAAATTGGTTACATAAACAAGGTAGTAAAACCAGCAATATTTTGAAAATTCAAGGCTATTTTACTAAAAGATATATAAATCTATAAAAGGAAAATATAGCAGTTGTTTATTGCTACATATCAGCAGTGATCTTTCATAGTTTGGTCTACAGTAATAATTTATAAGTTAACTAGTTATAAATTTTACATGGTTGTTACTATTGCTGTTCGTACTTTAAGATGTGGGTTATCTTGTAATTCATATAATCACAGAAAATATTCATGTGGTCCTGTAACTGAATAAATACTACTTATTAAAATAGCAAAAGCTGTAATTTATCTTTCACTATCAACTTGTAATTCCTTTTTATTTCAGAGTTTCAGAAAAATGGTTCACTATGCTTATTTCTTCAGAATGAAAAAGTGATAATTAAACAGCAGTTGTTCTCGCACTGTGTGAAAACTCCCATGGATCCCTAAATGGGAAATGGAAAGACTGCAGTAGAGAGAAAAGGAAAACAGAGCATTCAGCCATTTGCAGCCCACAGAACAAAGTAAGGTAACATAATCAGAGGAGCAACAGAAAACAGTTTAGTTTCACCTTAGGCCTAACCTTCCCAAAGATGTTAGCCCTGCTAACTATGAAATATTCAATCTGTAGTATCTTTCCACAGCTCCAGGATAAAGCCTGCGACAATTCTGCTGATCATGATCCTTCCTTAACCCAGCTCCAAAAATCATGTACTAATGTGCATGAGGGGGTTATCTTTTCAGAAGAGTTAAAACAGTGTTAGAGATAAACGTAAACTGATTTTTGAAAACATTTAAAATCCATGAACTAGACAGTTATCTTTGAGTTGTTAATGAAAAATATCTTTCTCTTCATCCTATTCAAGGACACTAGTGTCCAATCTGGACATCATTCTCCAATCTGAAGAATGCAGCATTGATAAAATGAATATACAATTCTTCCTTTCTTTATGAGGCGCATATCAAAAATCTCCATTTAACTGTGAAAGGTACCACACCCCGACCACCCTTCATTTCTCCCGGCCATCGGTTGTACCACAGCACCTGCATGCTCCATTCTTCAGCCATAAACCCGTACACTTCTGCCAAAATTAGAGTCCTCACCGCACACTCCCCACTTTCTGGTCCTGTTCTGTCCATGTAAGAGGCCCATACTGTGTCCAGTTCTGGGCTCCCCAGCTCAAGAAGGACAGGGAACTGCTGGAGAGGGTGCAGCATAGGGCTACCAAGATGATTAGGGGACTGGAACACCTCTCGTATGAGGAAAGGCTGAGGGAATTGGGTCTGTGTAGTCTGGAAAAGAGACGGCTGAGGGGTGACCTTACTAATGCATACAAATACTTAAAGGGTGGGTGTCAGGAGGATGGGGCCAGGCTCTTTTCAATGGTGCCCGGCAACAGGACAAGAGGTAACGGGCACAAACTTGAGTGTAGGAAGTTCCATCTCAACATGAGGAGGAACTTCTTTACTTTGAGGGTGGCAGAGCACTGGAACGGGCTGCCCAGAGAGGTGGTGGAGTCTCCATCTCTGGAGACATTCAAAACCCGCCTGGACGCGTTCCTGTGCAACCTGCTCTAGGGTGACCCTGCTCTGGCAGGGGGGTTGGACTAGATGATCTCCAGAGGTCCCTTCCAACCCTATGATTCTATGATCCTGTTTTGTCAGACATGCCGTCATGCATGGTGACTCTTTATATGAATCACATGTAAACAGAGCTGACAAGTGAGACCTCATATGCTAACTTGTCCTATCAAAACAGGTAGTGAACCTGAGACCCCACGTCCCCCCATTTCATTTTCTCATGGATTGCTGTTCAGAAGATGTTTCTTCTACAGTCCTAGAAAACAAAACTAAAAGCCATCCAGCCCGGAACAAATTCTCCAGGTAAGTAAACCAAACTCAACTTGTTCACTGCTGCATTTGGCACATGGTCATTGTCTGCGCAACAAGTAAAGACACTGCCTCAGTCACAGTGAAATTTATTCTCTTGTAAAGGACAAATGGGGACCATGGAACATTTAAAGCTTTCAAAGAGCTTAAGTGAGGCTGCATGATGCATAATGCTTGTATAGGCAATATCCAGAGATACAAAGTTCACCTTGGAAAACGTCAATGTCACTACCAATGATTGCAGAAACTGCAGCAATCCCTAAAATGTTCTTTCATTGTGTTTCATCTGACTCACCCTGCAGTAAGTTTTCAGTGCTGCATCTCCACTCTTCAGATGCAATAGTCACTGATTTTTCAGAGACTACTTTCACAGCTCTGGAGACGCAGTATTTAACTAGCAGAATCCATATTATGAAACTGACTCTACAATGCTGATATGGTCACCTCCCATTATAAACTCCGAACTCAGTAATGCGTGGGGAAACCAGTAATGTAAATTCTGGTAAAAGCTGGACTGCACAAAATATTGAGAAAATGAAAGAAACCTCCTTAAAAAAACAAGCCAAAAATCTGAAAGATTATAGATAACATGAAAGTAGTCTGCAGCACTCTATGTAGTTAGTCAGTGTACATCTGCCTGAACCAGTCAAAAGCACAGTGACCAGAATGGTGACCGAAGAACCTAGAAAAGAAGAAAGGAAGCTACTTCAACCTGGAGAACAGTCAGGAACAAACAATACCCAGCTTGTGAAATACTATTTCTGAACTACTGAACCTCCATGTCAGACTGATATTTACATATATGTTGCTAGCATATAGAAGAATTTTACAGTTAAAGTCCTTCCATTTACCTCCTGAAGACCTTGGAAACAAGATGGAAGTACACAGAGAAGTCACTAGAAAATCTGAAAGAACAACAAAGGAAGTTAAAAGACTTCTAAGGAATCCATGGATGCACAATAGTTCATTTATCAGAATCTAGCAAACATTGCCTATTCTTTTTTTTTTTTCTCTTGCAACATGTGGAGATGGAAACTAACCTGAGGCAATAACCATGAAAACCTATGCTGTGCAGACAACCTGGAGAAAATACACAAAATAAATATTGCCCCGGTTCTGGTTTTCAGATCCCACGCCATAAACTGACACAAGCTTTGAAGGAAGGTGATCTCAGTTTATATCTCCGTAATCCCTTTTCAATTGCTGCCAAATCCTTTCAATAAAACAAAAAACTTGGGAATTACACACATATACCTATACATACACAAATATACACACACACACATATATATAAAATTCAACTAACAGAATATGACTGCTGTACCGGAAATCTGTACTTTTCCTAAACCTTACATTATTTGTATTATTTGGTTCAGCACTCAGAATTGGCCTCTTGAACTCAGTGAAATAAAATAGAAGCAATAATTTCTGCAGAAAACACAGCTCAGCTTACAGCTGAAAGGACAATATTTACTGAGCCACCTCTAATAACAACCTTGCTCTAAGTCAGTGGCCTTTTGCTCAACCACTTTCTCTTTTTAGCAGTCAGCATGACCTTTGGTCACAAAAGGAACCAGATCAATAGTATCAACATGAACCAATCCTTGCTGAAGCATTTCTTTCTTTTTGGTCCTATGCTAAGACAAGAAAGCAAGAATCTCCCCAACTCTCAAATTATGTGCCTAAAATGACACAGCTCAAGTTATGTGTCTAGGCAATTTAAAAAGGTAATCTGTTTTTTAGAACTAAGCAAGCTCAGGCTCCTTTGTCTACTGATCTAGCAATTTCTGTAGTCAGAAACTGTGTGCTCAGTTTTTGCAGCAATAATCATTTATAGACTAAACCATCTCTTAATGACACACTGTTACAACGTTCACAGTTTGTAAAATTAAAAAACTGAGTGTATGTATGGTAACAGAATTCACGTTCTCTGAATTTAATCCTAATCCACATTTATCATTTGGAAATTCATGCACACAGAAAAAATGTGTCAAATTCTTCAAGTAAAATGTCCAAAAGCTAGCACAATAATACGGTATTTTTTCTTTTTTAACTTGGAAAGCAAAGATATTACGAACAACACTGTACTGATGCTAGATACAAGTTTCTAATGTCTAAATACATACACCATGCATGTAGGAGAGAAAAATGCACTAAAGTATGTATCAATTAATTAATGTATTGAAGTAGTAAAACCACCCACATAGATAAAGTAAGATTTTTGTTATAAGTGGCTATGCAGAAAAGTCGCATGTATCGATATACGAGGTTGTAGGAAAATATATTTTATGTAATTTTTCAAATTGTATGCAGCACAGATATTCTTTGTAACATAAAAAAAAAAGGTGGAACAGAAAACAGATCAAAAGACTTTAAAAAGTCATCTAGTCCATCCTCTTATCCTGCACTGCTCTACCTGATGTCCAAAAATCATTAATTGGAATTCTTTGATTTCCTTACAGTACCTACTTACAAAACCTTTAAGTAATAAAAAATTGTAAGTTTCTGCAACTTATTTTCTTTGGAGATCTGTCCACTTTCCATTTTTTCACTATTGGAAGCAGTAAAGAAATAAAGAAATTATTCAAAAGTGGCAGCTTAATTTCCTAGACTTTCAGGTCCTGGAAACTTTCAAAGGGTCTTCCTTTCCCATGTTACCACGTCTTTTTCTCCAACAGCAACAGTTATCTATTTTCTCACACTAATACTGCAGCATCCCACTTACGTGGTGTATAATGTTAGCACTGGTGAGAGTATCTGCTGTGTACTCGCAATGATTAAGTGAATATCTGAATATAAGTGGAAACATTGTCTATAGACCCATTTCTGTTGTTGGTGTGCTAAAGGATTCAACACTACTACTGTAGGCAGACATTTTAAGCCCCAACAACCCTACCTTTGAGACAGGGTAATTAAATTTGGTCAACAAAGATTAGGACTGTGAAGCATATGGCAATTACAAGAACAAATCAAAGGAAGAAAACAGATGAGAATTCAGACCTTCTTGATTTCTAGTTTATTAAGGAAAGCAGCAGAGGGCAGACTGTTCTACAGATTTTGGGATTCCTGAAATGTTGTGTTTTGAGAACTCATTCTAATAATATAAATGAGTTAACCTAAATACATGAAGCAAACTAATAAAATGTACGCGTTTTTCCCCTAGAAAGAGCAGCAATTAAAGAAAAGGCAAACTCTGCATGAGCTTTTTAAAAAGCTTGCCAAAATTCTGCTCATTTTCATTCCTCAGCTATTTAATAATTCAGGCAGTACATTGCAGTCAAAATGCCCATTTGCCATTTCTGCATTTGTATAAAGCATTAGTCAGTGTTTTTTAATCATGTTGCCTATCTTTGGAACTGTCATCGGCCTTTCTCATTTTGCTACTTTGAAGAGAAAGGCCAGTGATAACACTTTCCTGCCTCGAAAAGAAACATGCAATACCACCTCTACATTTTATAAACTGTGAGAATGTACATTTTACATTTCATTCACATACCTTTCCAAAATGATCATTTATCCTCACGCTCCAGTGAAGTGAAGCTACTTCTAAATAGCTCTGCTTGTTCTATTCTGCTATCACTTCCTTTTGAATGTTTTTTTTTTCCCCCTCTCATTCTTTTAGGATATCACTTTCAGTAAACGGCTATCTAAATGTTAAGGTCATCATTATAGAATATTATAACAGGTTGCCTTTTGCACATGTAACTGTACATTTTGAAATGAAAAATGCAGAACTTTGAATTTATGGTGGTTTTGCACAGAATAGACTGGAGGATACACAGGGACATGATGCCATATGTCATATCCTTACAAACAATATTCAAGGATGCTTGAGTCAAGAATGTTCATTTATATACAAGCCTTGATAGTGCCTTCCCCTTAGCTCCTGGACAAGGTGGTCCATGGAGGAGCTTTGCTACCAGGGCTTCTTGGAATATGCCTCAAAGTATACAAAACATCAGTGGATCAGCCATTTTTTTCCTCCTATTTTCTCCCAGGAGTTAGAAAAAGAAGAGATCCAGTGACTAGATTCTACAGAGCCAGCATACTTATTTAACTGGCAATATTAGAAGTCTGAAGAACTCGTAAGAGCTCTTAGTAGAAATACTGAAATTACTTTAGTGCAACGTCCTGGCCAGAAATTTCAGTAACTGTGAGGGGGAGCAATACTTCCCCCTCACTGGGGTTGGCGGTGCGAGGGAGTGGGAATCTAAGAAAACAAATGTCTACTGAATTAAAAAGACAAGCGGAACAGGACAAGAACTCAGGGATACCTGAGTAATTAAGATTACCACTCTCCCAAAATAATGCTGTCAAAAGTCTGGGTGAGTTTCTTTTACAGCTGTGGGTGGGTACTGATGTTAGTTACTGCTGTTCTGCTGCTCTGCATAAACCCTCGCCTCATTCGCCCTACTGGCTTTCACAGAGCATAGCTGCTGGGGAGAGCAAACTGGGTCATGACGGGTACACAAGCGAAATTTAGCAGCTTCCCTTGCTCCCTAGTGGGCAGTAGGCTACTGTCCAGAAGCTGGTCTGAACGTGAGCAGATTGCTTCACATTCTTTAACAGATGTCACCAATGCCCTTCTTGTCTCCTCTTTTAAGATGTCCAAACATCAGCCAGAAGGTACGGCTAGTTAAGTCTACCCAGATAGAAAACTGCAGTAACTCATCCAAGTTTTTTTGGGCTGCAAGTAGACAAAAAGCATGCCACATCCACGCCCTGGAAGCTGCACAGCAGCATTACGATGGCAGCAAGGTTGTGCTAACAGCAAGGAGTACTTGAAAAATGCAAAAAAAAACCCCTGCCAGTGTATTCTTTGCAACATTTGAACAAAGGAGAATAATTATGATAGAGGCAAGCAACCAAATAAAGTTCATAAAACTACTGAATGTGTATCTTATCCCAAGCATAATCCATCAACTAACTTTAATGGTGTTAAGGATCCTGTGAAAAAAATACTGTGTATTTAGGTAATTAAAGATCACCTCTAGAGTATTTCCAAGAGAAAGAATTAAAATTAGAATGGCAGATATAAGATGACAATCTTATTTTAAACACCTGGCTTCCTGAGTTATATTCTGTTTGTATTATCATAATAAAAATCATTTTTCCAGTCTCTATAACTTAAATACTTTACTGGATATAATATTGTCATTAGGTAACAGATACATGAACAATGGCCAATTCATCGTACATAAACTCATTGAGAGAACCTTTAAACGCTCCCTAGAGTCAGTACAATTCTCAGTGATGCACTGATTTATTGCAGCTTGCCTACAAGTTTGCATTCAGCAACTGTGCAATGGATTTTATTCTAAAAATCTAGGAACCTCAAGGAATGATACTGGTTTCAAACTCTGAACTTTCTGGCCTACAGAAAAATAAAAGGTCTAAACAGAATCTCAAAAAGCCATTCTGCAACTAGGAGTAAAAATAATCCAGCTTCCTTTTGGACTGTGGCAATTTATAAATATCAAGTTATGGAGTATATTTTTGGTGCTATTAAATTTGGTAATATCTTGCTCGGAAACAGCAAAGGAAATAGTTTCACCTAATCAAATTATTTGCTAGCAGGATCTCTGGAATATCTTCAAAAGGCATATGAACAAGTTATTGGAAAACAGAACAGCCTTCCTGATTTCATGTGTGATGATTTGTTAATGATTACATTAAAAAGAAAGTGATTCATAACAAGTTTTTAAGTCAAAAGGGGATTATTACAATGAGATAATTTTATCTTTCACATAATACAGGCCACAGGTTTTTGTTATGTGGTTCTTGCATTATTGTGATTCTGTTTCTTACTTGATACGGAGAAATACATGCTTCCTACCAGCTCTTTCCTCGTTCCAAACCACAGATCCTGCTGTCATGCAAAACTTTGACAAGGAAGATAGATAGTTATGTAAACGTGAAGTCACTTCCTCAAACAGAAAACACCTACAATCAAATGATTTTTTTTCCTTCTAGAGGTTTCTCTGCATTTTTGCTTATGGAAAACTAGCCAACAGTATTTCATCGAATAAATAGGATTTTTGGGGGGATAGATTGTAACTTAAAAAAAAAAAAAAAGATGACTACTGGGTGAACCTTCAATACCAAGAAGTAGAAGACACTGCAAAATCTATAGAGTCCTTTAGAGTGGATGTATTGAATATCACCAGCATGTATTAAGAAACATTCCTAAATTATAATATAGATCACTAATGCAGAAAATCTTTTAGCCAGGGAGTATGACCTTCCTAAACAGATGTAAGGCAAGGACTGCCAAAGTCCATTCCTCAGAGATCATTGGGTGGTCCCAAAATGCCTTTATTAATATGCATTGCCAACCTGCCAGAAACAAAGGTATCAGATAATTTCATGAGGTCCTTTCTGTCATCAGAGATATGATGCTTCTAGTAAGGCTTCAAGGAGTTGCTGGTCAAGGTTATTCATACACCTCTTTAGTGACTTGAAAGTTAAACCAGCGCTGGTAAAATCTTCAAGTAACACCAAGAGTATTCTTTCAGGAAAAATCAAAAGGAGGAAAGTCAGCCCCACTGAATTCCAGTGCCTGTGGCCCCGGCAACAAAATGGAGGACCGAATCCTGAAAAGTAGTGACTAAGTACGATTCAGGAATCATAATACACAAGCAACTCATTATGAACTACTTCTAAAACCAAATGCTATCTTTGGATATGTGACAATGAAGTTAGAGACAATGTTAAAAGAGCTAATGAAACATTGTGATATTCGCAGACAGAAAGGGAAAACAGAAAAGAATCAAGGACAAAGAAAGTATATGAGCTACCAGTACAGTTTATCAAAAAGACAATTGAGATTATTTGCTTATTGTCTATATATCTGCTTCAAGAAAGAAAAAATTACTGCTAAAAAGCTCTTCAATCTGAGAAAGCCATAATAAGAAGAAATTCCTGAAAGCCGAATTTGAAAAAGAAGCAAACCGGAAACATGGAACAAAGTTATTATTTTTTAAATAATGAGGGTAATATAGGAACCCAATGAAAAAGGGTGAATTGTGCATTTTATGTCTTCACATCAAGTCATATGTCTTACTGATAAGGTAAGAATAAGTAAATAATAAAGCATCATATGTTCATTTATTAATATGATACTTCATTGACAACCTGGGAACACAGGATGGGTACCAAAGATCATGAAGTATATGCATAAGAGATATCTTGTATAATATTTAAAATTAATGTATTGGTGGCTTTAGTAATTCAGTGACGGCAAAATAAAAAATTCATGCTGGACAACAGCAACTGGCTGATAAGCCAGAGGAACACGATCTTAAACTAAGATGCCTGGTCCCAGGAAAAGACCTCAGTGACTTTGCCATAGCTGACATCACTCCTGGTTAATTAGGTAGGTACCTTTAAGTAGCCAGACTTCCCGATTCTGACAACTGTCATCAAATGCATTTGCGTCTACTGTTTAAATGCAAGGGAATATAAATGCAATAGATGAATGTGGAAGTAGTCCAACATGTAAGGAGCACTTGGAAAGCAGATTACTGCATCTACTCTGCTAAGTAAAATAATACCCAGGAGCAAAGCTAGGAGCAGATTCCCTGATTGTCCATGTGACGTAATTGTTACTTAGCTCCCAGACTGTTTTGAAGAGATGCATTTAGCTCACTCTGAGACCTAACCAGGGAGTGGTTCAGAGGGAGGAATATTCCAAGGACCACTACCCATAGACAATGTGAAAAAAGCTGTGCCTGGTTTGGCTGCTTCCGCCCTATGGAGTCTTTCAGGTCTGTCCCCAAAGTTTTTTCATCCTCACATACCACTGTATGCATTCCTACCATATTCTGAAGATTGTATGATACATCCTTTGTCTTGTGTTATAAAAACACTGTGCTATAGGGCAAAAACACAGCCCTCACATTATTTTGGAGGCTTTGAAGTGAAAAGAGAAAACAAAAGTAAAAAATCTTACGCCCACGCAGTGGACCCCGGTCAAGAGTTATCCTGGGTGACATCTCAGGAAACAGAAAGACCTGAGTAGTTTTGAGCCAAGATACTCCATTTATTGGAGTTCAACAGTTCCCTCCGATGGTACATTTTTGCACTGCCCATACACCCTCTGAGTCACCAGCACTCACAACCAAAAGAAAAAAGTGAAAAAACTTTATGTGGAGAAAATTTGAAACTGGTGAAGAGATTCTGTCATAAGAGGTAAATAATCAGGTGTAAAATACAATCTTGTTCATAAAATCCAGAACTCAAGTCCAGCTAACTAAAGTCTTTGCTTTACTATTAAAGCCTGTAGAGTGATGAAAAGTGAGATGAAATCTGGTAAAAAAATGGCAAGCTAAGAATGCTCTGGCTCCAGAGGTTAAAAAAAACTTAATCCTGAAGGATTTGCTTCTATGAACGTTAAAAGAATTGTTTAAGAACCTAAGGCCTGTGGAATCCTTTTCCAAGACTGCAAAAGGTCAGTAGGATAACTATGTAGCTTGGTCAAGTTTTTTGAAAATAATTATAAACGGCAAAAACTTTCCCTGGCTCCAGGAAAATCCTGAAGTATGACAGATGTCTATCCTGAATGTGTTGTGATTCACCCCCATATATCTGTTCTATCTTTATAGTCCAGAGGGCAAGATCCAGCATACAAATTGGCTGAGGTCTTTTCTGCTTGTGCGACAGGAAACTGCTACACACATCCTACATTCTGCGGATGCAAGGGCATGTATCCAGCAAGCTCCCTGGCACAGTCACTTGAAGCATAAAATACAAGCACAGCATAGGTAGTTTAGTACCTTTCAACTATTTGAGTTCAGCAGCCTTTTAGTGCTTAAGAAACAAGACTTGAATATTGCTTCAACATACAGCATTTTTTAATTTAAGCCAATTTGGAAATCAAAGGTTTCATAGTATTTGCATCATTCCGTGTGTATTTTTCCATGTATATTGTTTTCTATAAGGTATATGAATACTGTACAACTGTTACGTGCATATTGTTTGATTTCTAATATTTGTTAAACTGCAAAATTATGCCTGACTGATGAAACACGCCTGCTTTTATATCAGTTAAAAAAAGTATTTGGATTGAAAACTCTCTCTCTAGATATATATAAAAGATTTCCATCAGCAATAATGAAACTGCAACATAGAAATAAAAGGAACAGAAGCTCAAACAGTGATATCTGCATGTTATAAAACATTTTAAAACTCAGCCACTCAATGAAGAACAGATTCTTACGCATAAAGTCATGCTCACAAGAGAAAAGCGTGCACTTAGAGATAGAGAACAGCGAAGGAAAAGGAAAAGGGACAGAGCAAAGACAGAGTCATAACACTCTTCACTATTCCATGACAAGCTATCAGTTAATAATACAATAAGATCTGACAAAATTATCTAAATAGAGTAAGATAAGGAATAGGTTGACACGTGAAAAAACATTTTGACTACTTGAGTGCCACATACCATTAAATTCCATTCTAAAGAGCATCTGTCTCAGCCACTGACCGAATTTTTTTAAGAACTGCACTTGATATTTCTAGCCTGCACGAAGATCGTGCAGCAGCCAATATACTGTCAAAATTAAAGAGCAAATCTCTGCATGGCTTACTTCCCAGGACCTTTTTTCTACTTTTATTATCAACACCGACCACATAGAAGCTGTAAACAATTTGTACACATGCAGTATTTGCCCTGTGGGAACCTGCTTTTGACTGATTCAGGAATGATGTCAACCGTAGTTCGTTTCTGGTAGGAGACTGCAAAATGTTTATGGTTCAATGTCCATGACAATTCCTCAAAGTACTGGGAAATGAAAGGGTAAAGGGAGAGGAGGATGGAAATTAAGAGACTCAAGCAAACATTAAAATTATGGATTAAGAGTTATATTGGAGTTTTTGGATCACCTCTATTATCTGATGGGATTAAAACAACATAAAGCAAAAATGTGATTAAAAGTATTTATATAAATAACTGTCAATGATAGGAAAGGCACAGTCACATTCTCCCATAACATCTGAATGAGAAAGTTAAAGCTTACAACTATGGTATCATTTAAAACTAATTAACAAGGTAGCTTATGCAGACATCACTCTTTTGAAGATGACGGCAAAAAGCTATTTGGAATTTTGTACTACTTGTATAGATATCCTTCTGAAATAAAAAATATAACTGTTGAGACAAGGCCTTGTATATGGAAATTCTGATTAAACAGCCATCCTACATCCCAAGAGAAGCTGCTGAAAACAGAGATGTTCCTCATTGAATTTTGCAGTTTTCAGTGACCAATAGACATGTTAATAAAATCTAGACTGTTAGTTATATAATTGCACTCAATCTTTTGAAACAACTCATTGTATTTGGAACTCTATGACCTGATTCCCCCCTGCTTGTTTGTCTGATCTTTCTGCTTTACCTTGTCATTTTCATGGTAAACCACGTTTGCAAGATGCCTGACAAATTGAAAATCAATCTAGCTAATACCTTCAGTTCATCCATAACATCAAATGTTAAATAGTAGAGGAGGAAATCCTACTGTGTGATTTCATGACTGGTCTAAACAAATTTGAGTCCACACTATCAACAAAAGCGATGCTCCTGACTTTCTCACTGCTGCCCTTGGCTGAACAGTCCCATCTTCCTCCTGCTGATACTACAGCTCATTCCACTGCTACACAAACACAACAGGGAACCACTTGTGCTGGAAAACACCTCCACCACAAGTGACAAAACTTCTTTCCCCCAGATTGTATTTCCCAGTTCCCAGATCCAGCTCACCAGGCAGCGGGAGGGAGGGATGGGAATACTGGTTGGTGGGGAAGGGTACTGAATGGAACCAGTCCTCAGAGTAGGAATACATGCAGATTAGCTGCACCCTTTCAGATAATGTTAAATATTGTATTCCAACTTTTTTCATCTTTTAGTCCTGAGCTCCTCAAATTCAAAAATAGATTAAAAAAAAAAAAAGAGTGAAAATGCTTGATTTTTCTGGGTGTTTGTTATTAAAAAAATCTTATTAAATTAAATTACATTGAATTTGTTGGCTTGTTACTTCAGAAAAAAAAAAATCAACGCATTGTTATCTGCCTAAACAGACTAGAAACCTAACACAAGGCATCCAGGTTCTAAAATAGTGTTATAGCCTACAATACTTTGGTGGGTTTTCCTACTACTTTCTTTCATATATTTAACTTCTCTTTGGCATTTTTGTTTTTAATTTAAATTTGGTTTTGCAGATTTTGGAACTACAGTAGTATTAAATTACTATGTGACAATCAAAAGTGGAACCGTGATACTTAATATCAGTGTATATTAAGAAGCAAAAAGCCAGCAAGCAAATGCAACCAGCAAGTGGTTGATTCTGTATTAATCTTATTTCCTATTTCTAATGGTATTTTACAAAGGAAAAGACTGTAAATTAACACTTATCTAACGGGAGTGTGCAAACAGGAAAATAACCTTTTACTTTTTTTCTTATTCCTTGCACTATTTGCATCTGCACAGAAAAAAAGCTTTTTGGTGAACTGTTTCAACAAAGAGGCTTCCAGCCATTCACACTACCAATACAATAAAACTAACAATGTGATTAGAACTTCAAGCAAAGCTTCACTGAGCTCATGGATGATGGAGAGAGATCTGAAGCTTTAGGCAAATATATAACCAGTCATACAAGTGTTAATGGCTGACGAATCTTAAAAAAGAAAAAGTATCTTAAAATTTTTAAATCAAAAGTGACTTTATTTACTGTGTGAGTTGGCTCTGAACACATTAAAGCAGAAAAGAGGAGAACACACTTTTTGCTGCAAGGTTTTCTTTTCTTCTGCAACTTTCAGTTTAAGTTAATCCAAACAACTGGAACTCCAAATTTCTATCAGGTGTATCAAGTAGATATCTAGGAGAACATTTTTAATTTTGAACATTCACTGTGGCATAGTATGCTCTGGATTACATTTCAAAATTGATTATCTTGAGTTACTATGATTCTGAATTCTGAAATAGGCACTGTAAGGTAAATCCAAGTACAGGACAAAAGAGCTGGATCTGCACGTTCTTAGGAACTTAAAGTGAAACATTTTCACGATTTCAGTGCTTTTTTCTGACCTTCCCTGTGGAGTTACTCAAAAGAGACCCCTCTTAAGCTTCTCCCCAACACACAGAGGAAAAAAAAAAAAAAAGGATAAGAAGAGGCAAATGGAGAAGATCTAATGAAAGAAACCAGTGGTGGAAAGGACAGTCCCAGGAATCGCAGCACTGTTCTACCTTAGTACTTCCTTATCCAGTTCGTGTATGCAGCACAGCTCACCATTTCCAGTTATCCAGGTGGCTCCTAGCCTTGGCAGGTGACCTTCTCTAGGAAGGTCAAACAACCAACCTCAGCTGCAACCCAAGAACTCACTAAGCTATGAATCCTCAAGATTTCCAGGAAGTACATCAAATACATGCAATCACATTCTCGGAGGAGAATGATTACAGATAAACAAGAAGATGTATTTTCCAACTTGTTCTGAAAAAATGTTTGCCCACAGTCACAAGTCAAGAAATCATTGCCTTAAATGGCTTTTTGATGTGGATTTTTAAAAATAAATCTGCACCAGAATTCTTCTAGTGCTACTCCTAGTATTTTATCTTGGGAGTGCTTTTTCCTCTCCATGAGCCACTTTGGTCTGATAGGTCACGCACAAGGGATGAATAAGAAATACATGATGGCTACATCTCTGAAGGAAAAAAAACCAAACCACTTGTAGAAAAAGATATTTCTAGCCCAACGGATTTTTTCACATTTTAATAGCTGTAAAGGGTTATTTGTCTTTAAGCATTATGAAACAAGCTGCATTCAAGCGTAAAGTCACTTCATAAATAGGAAGCACAAGTGTGGGGACCCAGTGAGCCGCTAACCAAGGTAACTCACATGTAAAGTACTTCTCATGATGCATTAGATGTGTCAGCATATTTCCAGGCTAAGAATAGAGTGGAATAAGCCATTTGTTTTTTTTTTTTTCATAAAAATAGATTGGAATTCATATTGCACATTATTCATGCAACTAGAAAACTGCAATCTTACATGTTTGCCGTTTTACTGTTTTTCTTTGCCAAACTGACTGAAATCAATTAAGATGACACATTATGAAAATCATTGCACATAACAAATTCATAACTTCTAGAGCAGCAGCAGCACTAATTGCTCAAAAGCTGTCTTAAACATTTATGAGTTACTGTAAAGTATGAAAAGATTACAGCCTCTAGTTACAAAAAGACAATCATATAGCCAGCAAAGATGTGACTACAGTTCAGGCAGGAAAATTCACAGTAAGCTCACAAAGTTCAGGTATTGTAATAATGTTCTCTGCAGCAGCACGACGATCAGTATGGGCTGACCTCCCAACATGTACTCACATTCTCAGGTAGAATGCGAGTTCAATCACTGAGTTCTTTCCTACCAGAACCGTACTCCAGGCACCCAGCTTAGGTAAGCCCACAGCTGGTGGATCCTGCAGTGGTGCTACATCCCAAAAAGTTACAAAGTTTTTATAAAGACTGGAAAAAAACATACTTGAAAATGCAAGAGTATTTGAACAGTCTCTGGAGACTTGCTGATGAATTCAGAGAACTGTTCAAGTCAGATGATATTCATTCACCTCCTCCTTTCAACTGATCCAATTGCACTAAAAGAAGTTAAAAAACAGTACTTTTTTCTTTTTTTCCCCTCTTTTTTTATATTCCATTATTAGCAATTGCTATAGCTGTCACTAGAATACTTTTCAATCGCAAGAAAAAATTGTCCCCTTACTTTATGGCCAACAAATCTTCAAGTTCTATAATTACTTATTATTTTGTATACTTGCAAATACTTTGTGTTCAGCTACAAATATCAGCGTATATTGCCAATATACCCTGCTGCAAACAGTAGCAAAAGAAGGTCACAGCTCTGCAAAACCTACTTGGCAGCTTTTGCAGATGAACAAATGGGGTAAGTCTCACTGGGTATATTGAGAAGTTCTGAACACTGTAGAATGAAAGGCAATTATCAGACCTGAGAAATTTACAGAGGCATAGTGACATGCAGAAGAATGCTAGGCAGCTAGGAGTAAAGGACTCCTGGATTTGCTAAGGCAGCTTTAATGTGGGTATCTGCTAGATACTGAGAGGATGCAGGAATGCAGCTGCAGATTTGTGAAATAGCAGAAATACCACATTATATGGAGAATAAGTAGTCAGAAGATGCTGGAACTGAATAATAGATTTTTCTGCAAGACTAGGGAGAGTGTTCTACAGCAAAACACTTTGGGAAGACTCTGTCCTCACCCTGAAATGAAGTTGTTTCAGCTCCCCTCTCTCCTGTTTATCCTCTCTTGTTAGATCTCAGCAGAATAGCCAGACAGACAAATACCAGGCTTCCAATCCAGGAGGTATGACAAACCTTACACAAGCAGAGCTACAGAAAAATACCAACCAGTTTCCTGAAGCTTTGCAGAATGTGAGGATACAGCAGAAAAGAAGAAGCATTTCAGAGTTGCATGATGTGGAGTACCTGGTAGGTTTATGTGATTTAGTGGCAAGTGAGGTTGCCCAAGTGATTGAAATTAGTAACAAAACACAGCTGGAGGCAAGAAAGAGGTAGAGGGCTTGCCTGTGAAAGTTTGTCCTTTAAGATGTGATTCATAGTGAGTAGCTTGAGGACTCTAGACTGGCTGTAGTAGCAGTTGCATTGTGCTGCTGAAGACTGAGGTCTTCATATACACATTCATAACTTCAGTGAATGTTCAATGGTTAACCCTGCCTCATCCTTCAGAGAGAGAAGACAGGAAAGAAGTGACAAAGGAGAGCCTGGAAGCATCTCATTCCCTGTTTGGAAGAAAGGTGCTAAGAGAAGCCAACAATGGGATTCTACAGTATGGATGACAATGTTGGTAATTGCTTGAACCCATAAGCAACAGTGATTAAAGTTTGCCACTGTGACTGAAATGAAAGGAGCATTAGCAAGATAAAAGAGAAATTTAAACAGAGGTTTTTAATATGCAGGGTTACAGAACCTGTAAACTAACATACAGATAGATACCAAGAGCCAGTTCTGTCTGACTGTGACTGAGACTTTGATATTCTGATCCACAGTACAAACAATTTATTCAGTGTTTTATTACTTGGGTAATAAATAGTTTGTAACCATATTAAAAAAGATCAACTCATCAACTGTTTTCACTTACAGGGATACCACTGTTTTTCTGTTCTGTTAATATTCTGAACAACTAAGATCAAGACTGGAGACAGGTGGTAATTTTCCTGACAGGTGGCCACATTACACAGCGTTCTCCCGGCTCCCCCACCCATCCCCCCTCAATGCAAATGCAATCTGGAACTATACAACTGCCAAGAATATCTTCTTTTCTTTTCTCTTTGTGTGTATACCATTTCCTTTTTCCTCACTTCAGATAAGAACTAAAATAACACACAGTGACGCACATTTGGGCAATGAAATTTTTACAACCTCTTTTTACATTTGCGGAATGTGACCCCAAATTTTATATAGCATTTTTGTATGTAGTGGAACATTAAACAAGTACCTGTGTATGCGCTCAAAACCTGACTCTGAGAACAATTTCCATGTATGCTACATACGACATTCAATCATTGTAATATGTAAACTAAAACCTATAGATCAAGCCTCAGCAACAGTAAAGTATATGGGGAAAATACGATACGGGATGTACTAGACTTATCCTTAACACATGACATGGTTAGGTTGCTATTACAGCAGCACAATGCAAAAGAGTAAGGGAATCAATCCTGAATTTCTTGTCATCTGGAAGACAACACACGAGAGTATCATCAGAAACATGCACGCAAGCTTTCAGGCTAAATGCCATTGAATTAAACAGTTTGTGGCTAAAGTGCCAGCCTGGAAATCAAAGCATCTATGGTCTTTAACCATCTCTCATTAAAGACTGGGACAAATCAGTGCCTCAGTTTCCTCATCAGTATAACTGGGATAGCTGTACCAATACCCATTTTAAGCATTTTGATACTTGGTGGTTAAAGGTCTCTTCCCCATTCTATAGTGTTGCTTTTTTGTAGTTTTAATTCATATCCATATAGATTATAAAATACTGATTTAAAACCATTCTATTTGAAAGTTAGTGCAAATCTGCAAATGCAAAATGGAAACATTAAAAACTAATGAATTCTGTCTTCCTTTACATGCAACGCTTCTCAAGAGTGTTTAAAGTTCCTTTTTAAAAAAACTGACTGAGCTCCAAAAATATGATTCCCTGCACTTTGCTTGGTGTTACACTCATAGGCATTGGTTAATAAGAGATATTTTCATAGGCATTGGTTAATAAGAGATATTTTCTTAGTTTTGAAAGTCCCTGGAAGCCAAAAATTCACTTCAAGTAAAAGCTATTTTAGCTATTAAACATGATGGAGCCAATATGGATGCTATTTTTCCTGCAAAAGGTAGAAGAAAATGTTTACAATGGAGATTTTATGAGTATAAGAACAGTAGCTGGGCTAACAGTGCAAACTTCTTTATGCAAAACCAGTTTTTAATACAACTCTATGCCCATTATCGTAAAAAGCAAATATATGCTTTTGTTCAAACATTTTATTTTATTTTAATGAGGAGAATAAAACCTGGGGGAAAATGCAGTCAAGCTATGTGGAGGTGGAAAGTACAACATCCATCTGGAATAACCCAATTCAACTCAGAAGAGTTGCTCTAGGTTTACACTAGTGTTCAGAATATTAAGAGAGGTAAGGAAAAAAAAAGAAATGTTTTGATCACATTGGAAATGGCAAGCTTACAAAACAATAACTACAACAAAACTTTAATCTCTTGGGCTACCCAGGGCTAAAGGAAGCAATCAAACAACAATATTAAAAAACTTAATTGATTCAGCTTTTAACAGAATGTATTGACAAAGGATCCTTTATGTACACTCCTTTTTTTGTGTGTATGTATGTCTTAGGTAATAACTATGAAAGATGAGGATATCAGAAACACAGGTTTAGAAAACAGCAGCTAATGTCGTAAGTAAACTACTAGTACGTTCAGATGATATTTACATCACGTTTTGGAACGAGCACAGGAATAAAGCAGAATGGATGCTAGCAACCACCCCCTCCCCCCAAAACTGCATGGACAATAATACATACTTTTGAAAGCTACTTGAGATGATCACAAACCAGTAAATCTTACACTGACACCTTGCAAACTTTTTAAAATTAAAATAAGAAATATAACAATAAAGAATTTAGTCTAATCATTATTCCCTAAAAAATAACCATAATTCCTCCCAAAACATTCATGTGATATTGATCCCTTGGTACTGCTTGGCCTTCTAAAAGGTGATGAAACTGGACAACTATTTCCACAGTTGTCAAAAGGCTGCAGATAGGGTCCTTAACCAGAAAACAATGCAAAAACTGAAGAGACACAGAGTAAGAGAAAATACCTCAATTGATTAAAAATTATAGTAGGAAAAAAAAGGGGTATGATTAACTGTCAATAAACTGAAAAGCTGAATTCTAACAGACTTCAAAAATTTACAGTAGCATGTTCAAGAAATTGAAAAGCATTTAAACAATGGATAGGAGATAGGGGAGCACAGTCCACTTTCAAATGTGATTTTGAGATTGTGAATACAGTGTCACCAAAAGCAATGGCATTTAGGCTGAAGTCACAATATTCCAGTGTACATCTGATAAAGTTTGCTAAATTTCTTAATCTGTTAAAGACCTAAAGAGTTAAATATGTGACAAAGTCATTTGGTTTAGCAAGTATAGTGAGGATGTTTAAACAGACCTAAACAAACTTAGTGAAAGAGCAAGATGATGGCCTTGTGCAATGTTGACAAATTCAACGTAATTTCTACTAGAAGAAAACATAAGTTTGGTTGCTTATGCACATCAGGAGAACCTAAACTTACAGCAGGAATTCAAGGAAGAGATCTGTGGATCCCTATAACTAACTGTATACAGATTGTTGATGAATACAATTGTTGCAATAAAAAGCCCCCTGAGAGATCATATATGCTTATGAGCTTGAATCTGACATGAAGATCCACAGCTCAATTTCTCTTTAAAAGATAACTTTACAAGATTCTATTGATAAAAATAACCTGCCTAAATTTCCAAAATCGTGTCTGAATAATAACTGCAATGAGCAGTGACAAGAAGGCTCCAGGGCATACGTACTACGATTACATAACCATAGATTGACTAGAACTTAAGAAAAAAAAGACATCCTTTCCAGGGACAGAATAAAAATACTTACTTAAATAACACTTGATAGAGTTGTAGTTGGTCTTGTAGTTGGTTGATGAATAAGAAATTTTCCTGATTTTTTTAGGTGAAAGATGCTTGCATGAGCCTGCTCCTCCCAAAATGTTCTGCTGATTCTTCAAGCAGCTTCAAAATACTTCGTATTAAATTCTCAGGCTATCTAGTTTAGGTAAGCTTTTTTTTTGGCATCATTCAAGTTAATTATTTCACAAGCAGCAACATGGGCAGATTAAACTTGATCTTCTGTGTCTTTGATAGCCGGCTTAACTACATTCATAGTAGCCATCCAGAGCTTCATGGCGTACTGACAGACTTTCCTGTATAATCTTTGCTGGAACCATAGACAATATTAGTTCTTTCTACTCACTACTAAGGAAGAAGAAGAGAAAGCAAGAATGAGAAATATTGAATTGAAACTTGGACTCCAAAGGTATCTCTAGCAAGCAGGATGATAACCAATTCCAGTTTTAATTAGGCACGTAAAGCTGCTAATTAAATGGCAAATAAACTGATGGGTTTAATGGGTTTGGCTATTTCTAATTCTGATTTTATTTGAGAGATACTTTATATAATCTATTTTTTTCTGAAATTCAGCTAATTCTACATAACAATTAATTCAATATCTGCACTCATATTTTAAAATACATTTAAATCAAGAAAATAAGTTATGATTACCTACACTAGTGGAAAACTAACTCTAGTTCTTAGAGAGTTATTTACTATATGATCACACTGAAGTGTTAAAGGAATGTTAAAGACTGTCTATTAAAGCCAAGAATTCAAAAAGATTATCAAGAGTTAAATTTGCATGTACAGCCTTGATTTGCTATTCTATTGTGTATTAATTATGATCATGATGCCAACATCATATCAAAGAGTCCAGAAGTGCAATATATTTACCCTGGACTGGAGCTCTAAAACACAAGGTAATAGTCTTTCATTGCCTGTCCTCTGTCAAAGCACAGACCTTGTAAAACTAAGTGCTAATGATAACACAGGTGAAGTTTCAAATATGGGAAATATCAGAAGCACGGACAGATAACAAATCCTTACTTAACTACTGATTCCTTATCTTTGCAAACTCAGAGAGCTCTTTCATAGAATCCTAGAATAGTTTGGGTTGGAAGGGACTTTCAAAGGTCATCTAGTCCAAACCCCTGCAGTGAGCAGGGACATCTTCAAATAAATCAGGTTGCTCAGAGCCCCATCCAACCTGACCTTGAATGTTTCCAGGGATGGGGCATCTACCACCTCCCTGGGAAACCTGTGCCAGTGTTTCACCACCCTCATCATAAAAAATTTCTTCCTTACAGCTAGTCTAAATCTAGCCTCTTTTAGTTTAAAACCATTACCCCTTGTCCTATCACAACAGGCCCTGCTAAAAAGTTTGCTCCCATCTTTCTTATAAGCCCCCTTTAGGTACTATATATAGCAGGCATATACCATATACCTGCAATAAGGTCTCCCCGGAGCTTTCTCTTCTCCAGGCTGAACAACCCCAACTCTCTCAGCCTGTCCTCACAGGAGAGGTGCTCCAGCCCTCTGATCATTTTTGTGGTCCTTCTCTGGACCTGCTCTAACAGGTCCATGTCTTTCCTGTGCTGAGGGCTCCAGAGCTGGATGCAGTACTCCAGGTGGGGTCTCACAAGAACAGAGTACAGGGGCAGAATCACCTCCCTCAACCTGCTGGCCACACTGCTTTTGATGCAGCCCAAGAGATGTTTCACTTTCTGGGCTGTGAGTGCACATTGTTGGCCCATGTCCAGCTTTTCATCCACCAGTACCTCCAAGTTCTTCTCGTTAGGGCTGCTCAATGCCTTCATCCCCCAGCCTGTATTGATACTGGGGGTTGCCCCGATCCAGGTGCAGGACCCTGCACTTGGCCTTGTTGAACCTCATAAGGTTCATATGGGCCCACTTCTTGAGCTTGTCCAGGTCCCTCTGAATGGCATCCCGTCCCTCAGGCACGTCAGCTGCACCACCCAGCTTGGTGTGGTCTGCAAACTTGCTGAGGGTGCACTTGATCCCACTGTCTTTGTCATTTATGAAGATATTAAACAGTACTGGTCCCAAAATGGAATCCTGGGGGACACTACTTGTTGCCAGTCTCCATCTGGACATTGAGCCATTGACCACTACCCTATCGATGTGACCATCCAACCAATTTCTCATCCACCAAACAGTCCACCCATCAAATCCGTATCTCTCCAATTTAGAGAAGGATGTTGTGGAGGACTGTGTCAAAGGCTTTACAGAAGTCCAGATAGATGACATCCGTAGCTCTTCCCTTGTCCACTGATGTAGTCACTCCATCATAGAAGGCCACTAGGTTGGTCACGCAGGACTTGCCCTTGGTGAAGCCACACTGGCTGTCTCGAATCACTTGCCTGTCCTCCATGTGCCTTAGCCTTCAAGGAAGCTCTGTTTCATGATCAGGCACAGAGGTGAGGCTGACAGGTTGGTAGTTCCCAAGGTCTTCCTTTCTACAATGTTTCCCTTTTTCCAGTCACCAGGGATTGCCATGACTTTTCAAACATCGTGGGGAGTGGCTTGGCAACTACATCAGCCCATTCCCTCAGGACTCTGGGATGCATCTTGACAGGTCCCATAGACTTCTGTGTGTTCAAGTTCTTCAGCTGGTCATGAACCTGATCCTCTCTTACAGTGGAAGGGAATTTTTCCCCCAGTCCCTACCTTGTGGTCCATCCAGGCACCTGTCTATCCAGGTCTATAGCATGAACCTCCTCTAGTTGTGTTTAAAGACAAATCAGTAGCCAGAGAGCCATTAGGCTACCAGTGGAAGTCTTGTTTCTGGTTAGCAAACATGACAGCAAGCACACAGATTATGAACATTCTTTCTGACAGTCTCCATCATTCACAAGTTTCACTTGTCCTGCTAGAAACTGCACCACATTATCAGAGCTGCCGGAAGAGGGCTTTTACGATTTCTTAGTTGCCAATTTTCAGGATCCTATTCTAAACGAGGGAAGTAGAAGAGATCTTTAAACTATTCTGTATCCACAGAATCAGTGGCAGCAGTTTGGGTAGCTTTTACCCTCATGAATAAATTTAGCTGCATCTGATACCCCTCTAGGAACAACAGGAAAACTTTCAGTCCCTCTCATAAGTTTCAAACATGCTAGAGGAACCAGAGCAGACACTTCGATTCCTCTACTTTGGGAGCAGGCAACTGACTAGACTGTTTCAGGAAGCCACTAAAATTTTCTCTTTCTCTCCTCATGATATAACATCAATCTCACAGGACAGAAGACAGAAAAACAAATACAAAGAATGTAGTAGTTCAAAGAGACTGCATTTCATTCCTTCATCCTCATTTCCTCCAAGCTGAATGTCTGTGCAGCTGCTTTTCTCTACAGCGAACTGCATGGCAAAGTAGACAAGGACCCTGATACAGCTCTTCCTCATCAGGCCCAGAAGCATAAGGTTGGTGAAGAATCCTGACAGCTGCAGAAGCAAAGTTGGAGAGGTGTGGGGACAGAACTGATGCAGACTAATGGAAAATAAATTAATTGAACGTGCAGACCTAGTTGTACTGTACTTCGATTAACTCTGTGTTTCAGAATTTCATTGGTTAGGGTAGGAACTTAGAAGGAAAATATTCACTTACAATGTCTCTTAGTATCTTTCTGTGAAGCCCTAGAAATGGCTATGGCTAGCTAAAATTGGCAAGTAAGGTACAACATTCTACGTGCCTGCTCAGAATTAAATTAACTAATGGATTTGAAGTCAGGAGAGAATTATTCATCTAAATAAAACTAGTAAGGACTCTCAGTGTTTTTCTGTCTTCTCTTGTAGCATAGGTTTTAGCCTACTTGTAGGAATATGTAGCATATAGCACTATTTATATTCCTTTAAAAATAGTTTAAACATTTTTTAAGCAACTGGAAGATGTCTCAAGTCCTTAAGTTGTTCAGCAGCCCTGAAAATTACACTGTTTTCTTATTGCAGATATTGATTTTCCTGTAATTTAATTTACTCTAAAAGAAATTGAGAAACCTTCTTTGCTGTAGTAAAAACTGTCAGCCTAACGAAGTGATTCTTCTACTTTCAAGTACAAAAGAATGATCTTTCAATTAAAACTAAAGGAGCCTATAAAATGAAACAGTTTTTCATTGATATTTCCTTTCATTTGAGAGTTGCAATGCTAGCAACCCTAAGCTACAAACTTTAGGAGCATAGGAGAAGATGTTCTTAGGGATGATTCTCACAAAAGAATATGCTTCTCTTGTTTTAGAAAAGACTAGAGTTTCTAGCTTTGTTTTCTTTTTAGCTGGGACATCCTACTCGAGAAAGTTGGCAGCTTGAAAAGCTTATGGTTGGGATGATGGTTTTCATTTAGGTGAGTTATCTTTAAATTCATTTTCTGTCCATTTTTATGTGAAATTTTATTTTAATTGACAAATATGTGTTCAAGAATGGCTTGTCATTCACTTTATACAAACCATACACTGTGGAGGCATGATCAAAATGCACAGGATAATTCACAAATGTTCGTAACAGTGCGTATCACTGTTGTGAATGTATTTACTGACTTCCGTTTTCTATAGCTCTGGAAAATACAATTCTGGTATTCTTAATCTTAAAATAATTTTACAACCATGCATTACCTTTTATAAAACTTCTTGACACTGGTAGATGCTTTTCCATTTTAAAGATATGAACAGCAGGAACCAAGTTAAAGGCCAAAGGACTTGAAAAGGCAAGGTCATTCAAGGTCAGGTTGGATGGGGCTCTGACCAACCTGATCTAGTTGAAGACGTCCCTGCTCATTGCAGGGGGGTTGGACTGGAGGACTATCTAATCATTTCTATCTAATGCACACACAACTCAGGGTTGCTATAACTACCTAAACCTCATGAACTACCACCTCATGCTATGCAAGCCTTGGAGGACCATCGGTGTATACTTAGAAGCATC
The DNA here is from genome assembly GCA_013398915.1 of Dromas ardeola. Taxonomy (NCBI): domain Eukaryota; kingdom Metazoa; phylum Chordata; class Aves; order Charadriiformes; family Dromadidae; genus Dromas; species Dromas ardeola. The sequence goes on from VYZM01007048.1 coordinate 98,730, forward strand.
TTAATAGGCTTCACCAAAAGGCATGATGTCTGTGCCTTACCTAACTCTGGCCTAAGAGCTGTTGAAGACTAACGCCTTATTTACCATTAGGTACAGGATCTTTAACACTGTTTGGGTCCTTGTCTACACCAGAATAGACGTTGCATAATCTCCATGCTGCTGGGTCATGAGAATATGCCATGACAATGATGGAGCCCATTTCTGGTTTGAGTGGCCCTTAGGACATGTAACCATGAAGTCAAAAGTACTTGTCTGAGTGCAAGGGGTTACGTAAGGCACTGGGGGTTAATATTCCCTGTTGTCTCCAAATCACAGGTGCCTGCTGTCCCCTGTAAAACCTCTGCAAGGACTCAGGGCAGCCTTTACATTCAGATAGGAATAGTAAGGACCAGTTCTTTTTGAAGCAGTACCTCCCACATATGGAAGATGGTACTCATGTACATGATTGAGGAGGCCTACAAACTTACTGCGTGTGCAGAAGGGGATTGAGTGGGTTGGTAGAAATGTGCTTAAATGGCGATGAATTCTACATATACATTTCCAAACTACCTTTGATCTCCTTCACAACAACACTAAAAAGGAACAGGCCCCCAAAATTTCTGGGTCATTTCCCCTCCCTGTGGATGAGGAGATTGATGCTATGCTTACACTCTTTGATGCCCCCTAAAACTTGGCTGCTTCAGCTATTCACTTTCTGATAGCTCTTGATCCACAATCTCTTCTGCACAAGCTTGGTTTCTCCCATGATGCTCTTTTTTGATTCTTCCTTCTGTACTCATCTGTGGCTTTGAAAGCTATATCTGAAGCACTCAGGAAACATCTTGGTTCTTGACTTGAACAGTTTCCTTAGAAAAATATGTAATTCGGAGACTGCTTTGCACAGGTTAGGAGAAAGGTGGAGACTGAAAGAATATTGCTTGTTTGCTGCCACTAAGAAAAGACAGGTCAGGGCTGAGGAACAGAAATGTAAAAACTATGGGAACTGGAGTGAAATTAGGTCACAGTTAGGGAAAGAGGGACTAAGCTGTCCATGGATAAGGGAAAAGAATCTCTCCAAGCAAACCTTTCCCTCTTCTTCTCCTGAATGAGAACATCATTTCTGTTTTGTCCATCTCCCCATTTTTCAGACCTCAGGAAAAAACATGGAAAAATAGTGTGCGACTATGTCTGTCCCATCTGCTACTGAACCACCAACATGTGGTTCACATTCCTTGCTGCAGAAGATCCCCACAAATGGATCTTTTCAGTTCCAGAAACTTCCAAAGATCTTCTACATTGGTATTCCCAATGCAGAGACAATTATTCATTGTGGCCTTTCTACCTCATGACGGGCATTCAACCCTCCACAGCTCCCCTTTGTCCATTGCCTCCCTCCATAAACAACATATGTGCAAGAAAGGCGACTAACTTTAAGAAGTCATCAAGAATTTAAATGGAATGAGTGCCTGTACCTAGACAAAAATAGGTCTCTCTGCACAGCGCTAAAAGACTCCTAGTGTATGTATGCACCTATGTAGTCTGCGTTTTCCTTTTTCCTAGATAATAGGTTTTCTAAGTTATTTGGAGAAATATCATTTCTCTCTCACACCAAGAGTATTTGCCAGATAAAAGCAAAAGAAAAAAAGAGTCAAAATAAATAGTGAAGTGCATAGTATGACTACAAATCTCTGTGTTTTAAGGATGTTTGCCAAATTTAGGTCATGGATATTTGTCTAAAAAAGATAATTAGCAGACTGGAAAGGAGGGCAAATTGATGTGCATTAATTCCTAACTTCTGTTAATGACAAAGTTTTGAACAAAAAAGGTAGGAAAAGCTCTAAAGCTCACACAAAGTCTAATTAAGACACATGACTTCTTTGAAATGGTTGACTATCACCACTAGTCATCATTTCAATGTCACAGTAAGTTGTGTTTTTTTTATTAAACTCAATAAAATTCTTGCAACAGACATCCAGAAAGCATTTTTTCATACAGTGATCATAAACACAGTCATCAGCTTCAATTAAAATGCTGCCAGGTTCATCCACCTGCATGCCATTTTTAGGTGCATCTCCAAATATAGGAAAATCTATTTCTTCTTAGCAGATTTGTTTGCGGATGTCAGATTCCATTTTTACCTCCTGGATAAACACTAACTGAAAGCGAAGGAAGTCCAGTACTGTAAGATATTTAACCTGCTTACTTAAAAAGCATGAAAGAGGCTTGACAGACCAATGGACCCAAATTCATTCATATATGCAGAGACCTAATATGTATACACATATGACTGCAAACATAACCAGATGCATGGTAATCTCAGTATAGATTTAAAATTCCCCAAACTCTGATTCAGTAAGATTTAATCATACAGGTAAATTTGATTGTTTTTATATCTTTTATAATATTTTTTTTAATTCTTGCAGATTGACAATAAATTCATTTCTGTAGTAACACATTTAGGTATCTATGCATATAAAAACATAAAATATGTATGTGTTGATTCCCAGGGGGATTTTTAAAAGAATTTATGTTAGGAGTACTGACTATCAGTGAGGTTCATGTTACTGAATCACTGAAGTGCTCTGGAAAAATCCCAAATATATTCCACAATGAGATAAAGATGAAATGCATCAATGATTCTTCCAAGTCAAACAACAGAACTTTGGTCTTATGATCTTGTCTATGCTTCCCCCATTCCATCTGCCCAATAAATCACATAGAGTAAACAGCATGGAACACAGTTGGTTTATTTTAAGGATAAAGATCTACTGAAACCTTGTTTAGATTAAGAGACAGCAGTTCCAAGGAGCGTAAATCTGTCACACTTTATATTTAGATGCTATGCCATCCTTCTCACAGACCAAACCCTCAAATTATATTCTCTTCTTTTCTTTTAAAGTACATCCAACCTGATGTCAAACATTCTTTACCATACTTCCTTTACTGTAAAATTCCATGCCTCCTCAGAACTCTGCAGGCGATGATTTAATTAGTGCTCTTTGTTTTCTTTGCCTGACTTTTTTCTAGAGCACACAAACAGCCTCATTTTTACCTCTCGGTAATATAGTCTCTCTGTGTACATCAGCTGCTGAGGATCCATGCTGTTCCAAAGAGCTACCTTAGGTTTAGATTTCACCTTCCCCTTTACTTGGGTTAGTAACTCTGGAATCAAATATATGATTATTAGCTGTTTCATAGAAAGAACTGACATAAACTTATAGAATCATAGAATCATTTAGGTTGGAAAAAACCCTTAAGATCGAGCCCAACTGTTAACCTATCACTACCAAGTCCACCACTAAACCATGCCCCTAAGTGCCACATCTACATGCCTTTTAAATACTTCCAGGGATGGTGACTCAGCCACTTCCCTGGGCAGCCTGTTCCAATGCTTGACAACTCTTTAGGTGAAGAAATTTTTTCTAATATCCAGTCTAAACCTCCCTTGGTGCAACTTGAGGCCATTTCCTCTCATCCTATCACCTGTTACTTGGGAGAAGAGACCAACCCCCACCTCGCTACAACCTCCTTTCAGGTAGCTGTAGAGAGCAATAAGGTCTCCCCTCAGCCTCCTTTTTTCTAGGCTAAACAATCCCATCTCCCTCAGACTCTCCTCATAAGACTTGTGCTCTAGACCCTTCACCAGCTTCGTTGCNGGGAGATGATCACTTCCCTAGTCCTACTGGCCACACTATTTCTGATATGAGCCAGGGTGCTATTGGCCTTCTTGGATATCTTGAAGCCATGTTTTGTTTTTCACAAAATGTACCTATTGAAATATGTACTGATGTACTGTATTTGACATTCAGAAATCACTCTTGCTATCAAAGCTTTGGAAGAAACACATAGAACAGGTCAGAAAAATTATTCCAAATATGATCCTCAAGCAGAATCTCTCTTGAGCAAAGCCTGTAGAATTTTTGTGATTTGCAAATGGCTTTACATGAAGATTTTTTAAACACAAGCAAAAGATAGGCTACCTTCCGTATCACTCAAAATTCATTGGCTATTTCTACATTTTGCAGCAAATTTCACAGACAACTGCATTCTGACATAGCTGGATTTCTGGGATGCAATTTCACATAGTAAGACAAGTCAATCTAATAACCTGCTCCTCACTGCCAAAATTTCTGTTTCTCCTCTATCTCCTTCTATGTCACGTCCCAGCTATGCACTCCTTGCAGTTTCCTTATGCATCATTCTGACTAGCACCAGAGGTAAGCGCCAGGTAATTCAGTTCACTAATCTGGCAAAAAAGGAACACAGCAAAAAAGAACTAGTATTTTGCCAGATTAGTGAATTTGATTGCTTACGGAAATATGTGATAAGCACCAGAGTCAGAGCAAGGAATGTGTCAGGACCATGCATTGAAACAAAAGGTGGGGGCAGAGCAACACTTCCACTTTCATGTGCTAGTGAGTCAGAGTAATTTTGTTTGCTTAGGTGTAAAATGACTACTATATTGTCTGATAACATTGTCTGATAAAAGCAAGCTGTTATATCTATTAGAAAGGCCTTGCATGTGTTGTGGATGGCTTACTTTTTTGCTCAAGCAACAAACAGTGAAAATGAAGATTTGCATGCCCCATAACCTGCATCCATGACAACATGAAGCCCGTAAGTCTAAAGAATATGTATTAACGACAACAACAGACAACACTAAAACATGTCCAAAGACATATTACTAATTTAAGCCTGTTTGATGATGGATAAGCTTTCAGTGGTGCGGAGGCCCTTCTGGACCCAGTAAGTTGTTTTCTTTGCACTGGATTTAAGACAAACTTTCTCCCATTTCTTAATAAGCAAAGATGATAATAGCTATAGAAGAGTCTCAGAATTTCTTACTGCAGCTGACCACCAAATAATCAGCAGCTCAGTACAAAAATACGTAGATGCTCTATTCTATATGTTTGAAGTTGGTGGCTATACTGGCTAAGCACATCTTTGGTGTGATGGAATAAGTCCAAAGGAAAGGACTCAAGGACTCCAGAAAGTACCTATAATGAACTTTAACACGCATTTTTTAGCTTAATAAATGACAATATAGAAATATGCATCCTGAAATCTGAGAGCAACATGCCACTTCTTCAGATCTGATACTGGAATAATCATTGCTAACACCACTGATTTTAATCTATTTATTCAGATTGAGAATGTGACAAACCCCCAGAGTTCTCTTTTTCCTCTGAAATGAGGAACAGACTTAAGCGTCTGACCAAGTCTCTTAATTTCTTGTCCCCTTGTATGGCGATACAGAACCTTCTCTGATAGTAACCAGAGACTGCACACTTCGGGTTTTTTTGTGTGTAATGCCAGAAGGTTCTCCAGACTGAGACTAGGGAAGAAGGATATGGAGATGGTAAAGAAAGGAATTCAGTTTCACAGCCCGTCGTCTTCTGAATGTGTTTACCTGAAGCAAGGATAGTCCAGATAGATAGTGTGGTATCAAGCAATGATCTGAGCAATGATCAAAGATATGGGAACTAAGAACAGGCTTCAAATAGGAAAAAAAGTCCTCAGAGGGGAAATAAAATTTGCTGTGTTTAGGACAAAGGAAATGAATGACTAGATGGCACAGCAATTGTTTCAAGAGTGGGTTTTTTGCCCTTTATTTGCAGATTTTGTTAGCTTGTGTTAGTCATAGGAAGATACTCTCTCATCGATGATTTGCAATCCACTCTCATTCTGTGGGCTGGAGCATAGCTGCCGCTACGAGGATCCAGTACCCAGCAGTCATCAGTGTAGGTAAAACCTACATTGCTGTTTGAAGTTCCTTGAGAATCCCACAGAGACTGCTAGGATCAGTAGAGCATAGCAACAGCAACTCCCATTGCTGTAGAAGCTATAGCAGCTGCATCTAAAGCGGGCTAGAAAGAAATCTAGGAGAAGACAAATTGACTGTCACACCAAAATGAACTTTCATTTATCTCTGTACTCTAATAGCAACTTATGAATAATATACTCTATTTCAGGCCAATTTAGCATAGTCAGTTTCAGTACTGCTGCTGGATCATTTGAAATGATCACCTGAAGGCGTGATGTTAAACATTAATTCTCAACGTAGAGGTACACGCTTCATTTTCTTTGGAAACAGCTTGTCTTTTGAGACCTGTTAACTTGTAACCAATAGAAATACCAATACTTTGTGAATCTTTTAGGAAGATAGGGAAGCAACAGTACCATTATGTGACTTACACTGGTCACAGGAAAACTTGTTCTACATCATTACATGAATACTAAACATAAATTCTGTCTTGCTATGCTTTTGAGTTGCCCAGCACAACATAGTCTGATCCAAACTAGGCCCTTTTGGTGCTACCAATAAATAAACAAGCAAATAATTGAGGGCATTTTTCTGATGGTAGCCAAAGTGTCCTTTCACTACATCCACAGTACTGTTTAGAAGGACCAGTCAAACACAACGTATGTGTGGAACGAATTCTCTCTTTCTGCTACCTAACACAATCACAGCAGAATGAAATTGTGCAGCTCTGTTAAAAAGTATTTTTACAGGATACCGTGGAAGACTCAGAGATTAAATTTTATATTTTTTTTCAGTTTGCTTAAAAAAATTTCACTATGAATTTTATTTTCAGATGCTATACTAAATCTGTTACATCTTGACTTGAATTTTATGGCGTGATTTCAAAAATTACAAATGGTTACAGCAAGGCTGGCTTAAATGAGTGGTGTTCCATGTGTGGTCCCAGGCTCTGTTTCACTGTTTACTGTTCAACCTTGTGTACAAATGCAAAGTTATTAGTCCACAACTAGGCTTTTTACATAATATGTTCTGTGAACCTTTGAGAGCCAAGTGGAGAAGTCTTAGTTAAAATGAATAAATAATTCCTTTCAAGGCACCCTCTGTCTTCAAAGCACAGCTCCCATTAATTCAGTGCTTAATTGTGCAAACCAGGCTCTGTGTGCCTAAGCTGAGATGCATTTATGTTATGAGATCTCAAAAAAAATTAAATTCCCTGGTAATCTTGATGCTTTTGTTTGATTCAGTTACTAGAACTGGTAGAAAATTTTCAGTGAATGATGTAGGGGTTTGCTAGCAAAACTGGAGAAGAGACATTAAAGTGACGATGCTTTGAAAAACATTCTTTTCCCTTCTTCCTTTCACCCTTTAAAATCTATTTCCATAGAAGATATAATAAAGAGTTTCATATAAGGTTAGGGACATAGCTCATTTTCTACTGCATGTTCCAATCCTGTGGCAGGGGACATGCAGGTTTAACTTAATTCTACATGAACCTGTATTAATGAAGGCTCTGTACCTGCATTTTTCTCAAAGGAGGGATTTATAAAGGTATAGGATGCCTAGCCAGCAACAGCACTGCTCCATCAAAAGCCAGGTTGCTGCGATGGAAATAAGAGGTGGGCTCAGGAGTCAATCTTCAGCAAGGTCATTTTCCTACATCTACAATATCCATGAAATTTCCAATACCCCCACTCATAGAAGATATCAGTGAAGTTTCCAGGGACAAAGTTCCAGCTTTCTAATCTTGCATACCTCCCAAAAAAATAAAGCATGACTACTAGACTTGCACTTTCCCAGAAGTGCACAAATTCAAGGGGATTTTCCTCTTTGTAATTGAACAGCATATATTCAATCTACTTCATATAGGTAAATATTAAGAGGAGAACTATCAAAACAAAGCTTGTCGCATAACTAGAGATTTAGTTGACTCTGGTGAGAAGTTCTGGATCAGATAGAAAATAAGGCTTATGAAAATGCAACTGTTCAGAACAAGAGCACTCAAAAATGGAGGAAACAAATTTTTAGTTATGTTACATGAAGCACAGACTGGTTCTTCAGGAGGAGATTTTTCTTTACTTTGTAACCTGCCTTTGGGTTCATAAAGTTTATAGTTACCTTGGGAACAATGGTAGCAAAAGAACCTGAAATGATTAGCTTGGTATTTTATACGGTGTTGTCCCCTACTTTCAACCCGGAATTTATTTAGCTACAAAAAGGTTGTAAAAAATACTGGTTTATTCATTCGTATCCTGTAACTTTTAAACCTTCCTGTAAGTCTTTCTTCTTTTTTTCCTTACTTTATATGTATTTCCAGCAAATTGGAATACAGTTGAACCATAACAAACTAAGAAAAATACGCAGAGAAACATTTTGAAATACATCACGTTTAAATATTCTCACATTTTTTTTAAATCAAAGTTTTCAAATTTTCATTACATTTATATTCAATTTATTTATATTCTGTGTAGACTTCTAACTTAAAATTCCTACTATATAAAAAATGCATAAAGTGCTAGCACTGATGCACCTTTATAATTAATGAAGAGAAACAGGCACTTTTAGAGTGCTTCACCTTCTCCTCCAGGAAAAGATGAATTCTGCCCTAAAATCACTGATTTCCCACCATTCATTTCGAAGAGTCTAAACAATATCTCATATATAGATAGCTACAGTGAAGATCTGGCTAGCTACATTGCAGCAATGAATTTATTTATTGCTAGCACAACATTCACAAGTTGCTCGTTACCACTTTGTAGTCTAACTTTACATACTGAGAAGTGTCTACTTTTCATGCTGAAAAACAAAAAACAATTCTGCTTTATAATAACCAATATATGCTAAAACCATATGCCAAAAACTCAATCAAAATTTTTTCTTTGGAAACCTTAAGGAGCTAATGGTAATTCCTCAACAGCACCTCCGTTTCCAGTCCATCTAGTAAAGCAAAACGAAGTAGAAGATAACAACATAAACAGTAACCTTACCTGAGTGCTTGCAGAAGATGATTCACACCACTATATTACAAATACATAGAAATGTTGTAAATTCTGAATGAGAAAGGATACATTCGTATGGCTCCTGTTCTTGTTCCAATTGCCAGAATTTTCTGAACTGGGTCAAAAGCTAAGGCAGTGGGTAGATAAGGAAAACCATGGCGCACCGTCTGAAACAGAACAAATGAGCAAAGTGATTGAATTGTAACCACTGATAACACCATGTATGTTTTATGTTAGGCGTATAAGAAGAGAATCTGTATTTTGCTATATACATTTCAAGAGAAGTATTTAAAAAGATACAGTATTTTGAATACAGACATGAATTTCACTCATGTCAACTTCTAGATATGCTCTTTAGTCAGCAATATTTTAAATGGTTTTGTTGTAGCAAAGCAGATTGCAAAGTATATGCCAATATACAACTGGTATATATTGCTTATATGGTGTACTGAAAGATAACCTCAATATGCAAGGCAGCTGAACTGTAACTTGAAAAAAAGACACATCATATGCTTTTAAAACACTGTCACAAATAACCTCAGCCTCCACAGAACAGCTTCAGCAGAAAGAAATGGAACATGTCCAAGGGAATAGATCCAATAAACCAATAAACTGAATTGAGTCTACGAGGTAAAAATCCTTAATATCAATTTAAAAAACAAAGATGCCAGAGAAGATGTTCTCAAAATGAGCAACTGAACCACTCACCCTTTCTTAATCTTTATTTATAATACTATGCTTTAATTCTAATTTTTGCAGAGATACCTTGGGGAATAAATGAACTGAGCATGACACAACACATCCTTAAGTTTGAAGACTGCCTTAAATAGTATTTTAAATTATCTTAACTTGGAGGTTATGACCAATATGACCTGCCTTATTCTTACGAGGGAGAACACTAACATAAGAAAAAAAATGAAAATAACTAGACTAGACTATACACACAAATGAACTGTAATTCATTTCATGTGTGCGACTACTTACCTATAATTGGGTAACAAATAGTATCTTTTTTTTAGCATAATAAAAAAATGTTTTATAATATTTAATATAATATAATATTGAACTCTAGGATTGACTTTTTTTGGTATATGGTTGGGATCAGAGAAGAAGTACTTTGAACTGAATGGAATTTAACTTTTTAAGATTTTTTTTTCTTCCTTGAAATTATCTTGTTCATGTACCGTGTCTGCTGAAGCACTCCGCAGTCCCTACGGAACAACTTCAACAAAAGGGATTCCTTAATTGCAGACCTGTTGAGTAAAAGGCAGCTGATGACTTCTACAGCTGTATCACTCCAACTCTTCCATTACAGCTGGAAACACTTGAACTGATACTCACAAGTAGTTTGGGAACAACCAAATGTATGTTTTTCAGCAAATAACCACTTCCTTAAAAGAAATCTTACTCATTTCATATCTTAATTATTGCTGATAAGGGATGTCTTGTAAAAGAATGTCTAATTATTAGTTTCTAGACTGCAAAAATCCAGAAACACATGCTACTTCAGTAAGCTGTAGAAAAGTAACTCACATTTTATGTTAATGTAGACATTTATCGAAGATCTCCACAACACTGTTTCTGGTTTGGTTTGCTCTGGGTTTGGGTTTTGGGGGTTTTTGTGGTTTTTTTGTTTTTTTTTTTTAACCTTCTCATCTTCTTGAGTGGTATGATTACTCAAATACAATTTTTTTTATTCTGACACCTAAGCTGGAACTAGACTCACGTACTATAAAAATGGTTTTACCTCTCATGTCACAAAACCATCAGGAATTATGAATTGTCATATTTTCTAGTGTACTGATGTTTGGCCTAACTGCATTACAAATTTTCTATTATATTTGAGATTTCTGTATTCTTGTGAATAAATGCTCTTCCTTACCTAAAAAAACCATATATTTCACAAATGATCTTTTTATTATTCGTTTTTAGACATCCTCTCTAGAATAAAGTTTGAATTTCTAGGAATTGCAGTCACAGCAAGTTTTTCTGATGCTTAGCTACAACTGTAGCTTTCAGCACTATTTTTTAGATATAAGAATGCGAAGATCAGTATTTTTAAAGACTTATTTGCATTCTTGCCTATGTATTTAGCATCTGCTTTGTATTTTCAGTATTTCTGCAATCTACAGTCAGACTTTACATTTGGAATTTTTAATTGTGTCCTGTTACTGAGACATAACTATGTTTTGGATGCACAGTGATGTATATCTTTTCAGGGTCATAGGTCAGTAAAAATTCTTGAACTCTAGGATTGACTCAAAAGTGTTACTTCTATTTTGCAGCCATTTTTCAAATTTGAGTATTTACACTAATTCCAATCACTAATTCCAATTGGTAAGTTCATGTGAATGCAAAATTCTGCCATTTGTAGAACAAATAAATAAATAAATTGTTGAAGTCTTTTGAACATCCAGGTCAATGACAATTTTCAACTAAAATATTTATATTTATTAGGATTCTAAATAAAGGACAAAACCAGTTTGGAAAGAGAGCCAAGCTATATTGTACACAGTTAAGACAGAAAAAGATGTCTTTATGATTGAGATTTTAGCATAAATTAGAGAAGCTTCAGAAGTGATTCTGAAGACCAAGCCTATTCAACAGAAGAACGGGGACGAGCTGCAGCACTTCATACTCCCAGACTCTTCTCCTCAGCCTTAGTCCAACACCCCTTCTATTTCCAAGGACTGCGAGAAAAATAGACATGAAGAGCTGGCTCTTGTAGTAGATTTTTCAATTACACATTGAAAAAGCTAGTGTAAGCATACATGTAAGAATGAGTGATGATTCTAGAACTGTGCCTGGGCTTCCTTACAGCATTTACTAATACAGATGAAGAAGAGGGGAAGGCCACAAAATTAACTTGATCCTAGGGTGACAAAAAAAAGTATGTTCCTACGTAATCTGAGTTATGTCTTGTAGGAACAATATAAACCAAAACTATCAATGGCGAGCAGAAAACGCAAAAAAAAGTAGATTTTTTTTCCAAAATTAAGCTATCTCAATAGCAGGCAAAAGCAGAAAAAAAGTATCCTAAAACATCAGCATGGGTTCAAAGAATATAGGACCTACCTAACCCAAATGCCCTAAGAAAGAAGGTGCCCCAAAAAAAAAAAAAAAAAAGAGAAAGAGAAAAAGCAGACAGCAGATGGAGCCAGGACTATTTTTCTACACATTACCCAGCTTTCTTTTATGTCTCTGTTTTTGGAATCCGGTCTCTAGAGGTAGTCTGTGCTCCCCAGGACATACAGTTTATGTGCAATATGTGAAATAATTTATTTAAAATGGAACGATTACAAAGGCAGCTACAATTTCAGCATAAATCTTTGTTCAGCTTTGTTATTCTCTTTTAAATTCTCTTTTAAATAATTTTAAGCAAATATTCTTACTGTGAATTGCATGTATATATCATTACAGTAATCTTTACACAACCAATTACCTAAATGAATATAGGAAATTAGATTATTTGGGCTTGCTAGTATTCTACCAATGAACATTTGGTAATGTTCAACAATCTCAACAACAATCTCTTTCTGTCTAAGATACCATGATATATTTCATTAGCTGAAAAAAGAAAATCACACTAGTAATAATATGCAATATCCAGTATAATTGTTCACATGGGAGTATAATGCAATTTTTCAGTATAAGATTTTTTCTTAGCTTTTATTCTACGGTAGTTTATATTAGACTGCAAAGACACAATTTTTTCAAAGTGATTTTTACGTTCTCTAAATAGCTCCAGAAAATACAGGATAAACTCAATTTTAAACTATATCAATGAAGCAATAGGGTTAATAGTCAAAACTGTTTCTGCTAATTTGCATAAACTTAAAATTTGTAACTTTTCTACTGCCATTTTACAGATACCCTGTTTTCTGTAATATCTGATAGCAAAACTGATTTACTTAGGTAAATAGTATTTTGAGAAGATGCCTATTTGATAAAACTGAACTATGTAGTCAAAGCCTGTGACTCAAGATGTAGAGTCTACTTCCAAATTGCAACCAACATGCCACATGCAAAAATCTCATTGAAGCAAATAATTGATTGGTTTACGGAATAGAGGATGAAGTGTTGACTGAAACTTATATAGCCTCTTACTCAGCTAGGTAGGAAATTAAAAAATGTAAATGATTACAGCTTTCACCAAGGTTGTAGTGGTGAAAATGGGTGCTTATGAAGATGAGCTGCCATGCATTATATCGTTTTAAGACCATGACATCCCTCATTTATAGGCTTCTGCACCTGGAATCTCTGATTGGTAAGACTGCTCCCTGCTCAGGAAAAAGGACAATATATCAGTAGCGTTCCAACTTAAGGAAATGATACAGGAGGGATACGTTTTTTATTAGTTAAATTTTCATTTTTCAAAGGGGTATTTTTTGTAAAAATCCCAGTTTAGCTAAAGCTTTCCAAAATTTCAAGACCAATTCCATTTAGCTCTTAATCTACATTAGGAACCAGAGCTTCTGAGCATGGTCACAGGATATTTTAAAAACTACCTTTTTTTTTTTCTTTCTTAGATAAAGATACCCATAGATAGTTCTTTTACTCTGTGTAAAGCTAGAAACAGTCGTATGGAAAAAGGCAGCTACAAAAAGGACTCTGGAGCTATAGCCTGGGAAGGCTGATTGCTGTCCCAGGTAAGATGGTAAAATAAAGACTAAGTGAGCACACAGGATAAAGATCATCGCAGAAGCCAGCAGATTTTCTACAATGGGAAATCCTGTCTGACTAGTTTTCTCTAATTTTATAAAATTGTCAGCATGCATGTAAATAAAGGGGATATGAATATATGCAAGTTTTCCAAAAGCCTTCCAGTAACATTCCACGGCAACGTTATTAAAGAAACAAAGTTGTCATGGGACTGAAGAAAAGGGTTTTTTTGTGGACTGAAAGCTGGTTAGATAACAGAAACCAAAGTATAGGGTTTAATGGATTTTTACCATGAAGAAAACTCAAAGGTAGGGTACTCCATAGATGAGTGCTTGGACCCATTTTAATCATCAGCTGTAATGATCTATAAAAGGTAGTGAACACTGAAATCTCCAGGTTCATAGTCAATAGTAACCTCCTTTGGATAGTGAAATTCAGTGCCAATGGTGACCAACTCCTCATTAGCCTGAATAAATGGGCAAGAAGGTGGTAAATGAGCTTCGGTGTGGATAGATGTAAGATAAGGCATCTAGAGGAAAACCAAAAATCTTAACTAGGCTTACACAATGCTGTATTTGGAACTAGCATTTACAATTCAGGAGTGATTTTGTGGGCATGGTTGGCATTCCTCTGAAGTCTTTGGTTTAATGTGCAGCAGCAACCCAAAAAGCCAAGTAACATTGGACATCATCAGGAGGAGTATTAAGAGTAACACAGAGGGCATCATTTTGCTGCTACAAAAAACATCTGTGAGCCCATTACTTGAGTACTGCGTGCAGCTTCGGTCTCCACATCTGAAGAAGTAAAGTCAGAGCTGATAGAGGGAGGGCAACTAATGCTCAAGGTGATGGACGCAAGCTGTATCAGGAAAGACTAAAAGTGCTGCAACTTCAGTTTGGAGAGGAGAAAGCTGTGGAGAGATATGACTGAGATTTACATATTCAAGAGAGTGGGTAAGCTAAATATGGAACTGTTATTTGGCAAAACCACAGAGCCATTCAGAACAAATGAAAGATTAGTTTAAAACAGAAAAAAAGAAAACACTTATTTACACAACAGGTAATGTTGTGAACTTCTGAAACTTGCCACCATAGGAGATTGTGAAGACTGACAGTATCCGCAGATTCAAAAAGGCATTAAACAAATTCATGGACGTTATTGATAAATGGATTCTAAAAGGACTGGCTAAAGATACACTCTCTGACATCTTCAATCCATTGATGGTGGATGATGGGAGATTAGAAAGGGAATGGACTGCAGAAAGTGATCTAACTTATTACTCTCCCTAAATGACATATTCTATTGCCACTGTCAGAGACTGACTGCTGGGCGATATGGACCATTGGTTTGTCTCAGCGGGGTATTTCTTATGAGCTTATTATCTTCACCAGCAGCAGTGCATCTGAGAGAGGGAGAAAAAGCAGATTGGTATTGGTGGAGAAAAACACAGTACAGAAAAAAACACAGAAAATGTGGATACCCAAGGGAAAAAGAAAAGTGGTACTGAAATAGGGAATACAGGGCCAGGAAGAAAAGATATGCACAGGGAACAATCTTATTAGTAAAAAAGTTTCTTAATATTTACATACACAGCTTTTGGCATAGAAGAGTAATACTTGCAGCAATGGGCAAATTTGTTTTGTCTTTTACTTTTTAAATTACAAAACTTATTTTGTTATAAAAGGTCACCTAATAAGCTATGGTAGAATTTTGAGAAAATATCTGTTCTGTACATAAAGTGAACTTCAGACACAACCTGAATTTTAACAGTTTAGTTTCACAAATATTATACACTGATAATTACATTTATATGAAAAAAGTCAGAGATATATTAGAGTATTTGAAATGAACTGATTTGTATGTTATACATTTTTGTGCTATGAACATATGAAACCTCTT
Organism: Dromas ardeola; assembly: GCA_013398915.1. Lineage (NCBI taxonomy): Eukaryota > Metazoa > Chordata > Aves > Charadriiformes > Dromadidae > Dromas > Dromas ardeola. The sequence continues at coordinate 114,030 of VYZM01007048.1, forward strand.
TTCCTTTAGAAACAGTTTAATGTACTTTTAAAAACTAAAACATAAGGTTGCAAAAATTAGTATCAAGTCTGTATTTTTAACATGTATTGTTTTCATTCCACTATTTTTTAAAAGTCTGTATGCAGACCATATGACTGTTTTTTGAAACATGCTAGTTCTACCACACACTACATAATTTTTTCAATTTCCTCTTACTGCTTGGCCCTGAAAAAGCAAGTACATCCAAAGGCACCTTCCAGATAATTATTTTTAAAAATAAGTAAGTAAAATTAAGAAGAAATCTTGCAGTCCTCATAAAAGTCCTTCTTTTCATGACAAAAATCTCTGCAGAAACTTTTCCACTGACATTTTCAGTTCTGCAAACTGGATGCTAAAGACTATCATGATCCAAAAGGTCCCTTCCAACCTAGACAATTCTATGATTCTATGATCAAATAAGGATGGTCCTCCTATTCGCATATGATTCGTATTGATACAAATACAAAGTTAAGTGAACCACAGGGGAAAAATAAGGCCTTCTGAATGTCCAAAAGCATTCTCCTCACGCTTGTTCTTTGAAATATACTGTAGCGTATCAAAAATACCAAATTAATAGAATTCAGACAGAAAAAATCCACAGATAAATAAAATGACATTGATCCTCAAACTGCATTATTCCCAGTTCACAGCACAGGTGAGGTTGGAAGGGAACTCTATAGACTGTCTTGTCCAACCTCCCCTGCTCAAAGCAGAGTGGTTGGATTTTAATCTTACTTGTTTCATCTATTTGATGAACCGCTTGACAACTACACCATTTTGCCACATCTACCACAGCACTGGGTTACAGCATAGTAGGTTAATAAAATAAATTACAGGGTAATACACATTAATATAATCATCCCAAGGTAGGTATTATCCCCTTTACAGAAATCCTAAGTTCAAGAGAAGACATTGCATGCAAAATGATTCCACCTCTTCCATTCCCATTCTGTCTAAAAGAACTCTATCAAGTTAAAAAAAAATACACAAAAAGGGAGGAAAATGGAGAACACAATGAAGGAATTGCATCTATTGTTCAGTAAACATGCTGTGACGGACTTCCCACTCTTGCCATTTGAACAAGCAAGAAGAAATAGGGCATCAACCTGTAGAAAAATGCCACAGACTTTAACAAAACTCTATTTGGCCTTGGCTTTAATGTAAAACAATTTTAAAATGTCCCAACCCAAAAACACTGATTTCAAAGCTCAGTTTGGCCTACCTACTTAAGCAAGACTTCTGTCCAAATGGGGAATCATCACAGTCAAACTAATTCAAATAGTAGTTCATATTGATTTTGTTGTTGTTGTTGCATCATTTAATCACATTACTCTAGAACTTGAAACAATTTGGTTCAGAATATCATCTGTCTGATGAAGATCTCTTTTATGGGTATTTACAAGAATTGTAAAATCATTCAACATATCTGATAGCCCTGAAAGGAAAATATTTTTGTCTTCACTATAACTGTAGATGCAGAGAATAACATAATTTCATAACTTTAATGAGAAATAATAAAAAAACCCTATTTTCATTAAAGTTAAACCAGACCAACATAGCAATAACTCTAATTAATTTTGCATGTCTTCCCATTTTTGGATTTTCTGGAACGTTGCTACTTTAGGCTGATTATGTCCTGTTCTGTTATGCCTGATTGTGGTTACTGTTCCGAAGTAGATGCTTTGTTTCCCGCTTTCAGAATATTTTAATTTCAAAAAATCAGCCATATTGGGGAATTAAAAAAATTTTGCAAGAAAATTCCACGCTACTACAACAGAAGAAAGTTTATTTTTTTTTAAAGCTATAGAAACACAGTGTTAAACCCCTACTTTGATATAGAGATAATCTGTATTATTGGTGCATTCCTGTAGAAAACTTTTATTTTGCAACGTAAGTTGACATTCCTGTATACAAATGCTACTATCAGATTTCATCACTCGCATTCACAACATTGTTTACTATTTATTACTAACTCATAATTAATCTTCTCTTACCTTCTTTCTGTATGCATATTGTACCCAATTTGAGGACTTTTTTTCCTGATATTGAATCCAAAAATTAATCTGGAGATATTGGCCAGCATCTGATCTCACATATGGTGAAGATATATTCCAAATGAAACGGAGTTATTTTCTGGTAGCTTTTTGCCCTTTAACAGCAGTGAAATCCAGCAGATACTGCACATTACTATGCCCTGCTGCATTGCCCATAATGCTACCAAGGCCATCGCTCACGGACACAAATGAAGACACTATACCCAAAGATCGTAAGAATCAGATCTCTGTTTACATAACCACATGCCAGTTTTCCTGCCTTTGCGTCATTCAGTGAACATTTAAAAATATACGTAGAGACAAATGATGGATGAAGTAGGGTTCTTTGGACCCACTACAATTAACTTTTCTCCACAGCTACAATGGCATGTACCTGTAATACAACTGATGCTGGACAGGTGTAGCTGAAAGCACATATCCATCCTTAAGGGATACAATAGATGGAATGGGATGAACGAAGCTGAGATGAACATTCATAATTTATTTAGTATGACTTTTTGTAATGTCCAGTGGATAAGGCAGAGATTTTCTCACAGGAACCATTGCAAAGAACACACACAGAATAGCATCCATCCTTCCCAATGTTGTTTACTGTTCAAACTAAATGTGACGGAGGACAGGAACAAAATACAAGCAGACATTTCAAGAGAATAAAAAGATGTCATAAAGACTGGATTGCCGCACATACAGACATAACTGAATATTAGCTGAATAAGGGACCTGACTTATGAGTGTTTGACCTCACAGCATTCTTATATAGCAGATTTTTTAACGGCATATAAGCAATTATTTTTAACTGATTGGATTCAAATTCTGCAAAAAGACATGCTACCGTATGCACCTGTATCTGCACATTTACCCCTGGATTCAGTAAGGCTACTTTTGAGTACATGCATTTATCAACTCAAAGCCTTAAATATTAAGGGTCATTTTTCTTTCAGTACTGTATACAACTTAACTTCAAAGGAACCATAAAAAGTGTACCTCATCAGACTTTGACCCTAGCTACAGGCGACAGATTGTCTCTGGTATTTTTTACTATTCATAGTCTTTGCTGGTGATCTGTTAGGAATGGACACAGCACTGCACAAAGATAACATCTTATTACATTTCAGCGTATTTACCAGCCATCTGTACCTAACCATATTGCTTTCTCTCCTCTCCACAGATGCACATTACCTATACTTCCAATCATACAGTCCTCTAACTTTCCCCTATAATGATTCTAACATACATTGTGACAAATTAATATAACCCTATAAGCTGCTTTTATAAACACTTTTTCTTAGAATAGCCAATAGACCAGTACATTCATGTAGCTTAAGGTACATTGGTTCACTTCGCTACTGCTTCCTTTTCTGTTTATAAAGTGAACGTACTAATACTAACTTTTCACAGTATTTTCATACAGACCTTAAAAAGTAATTTGGGCATATACCATACACAAGGTAGTATCAGATGTCTCAGAATAACAGTCAGATATGAATGGAGATTTATCTAATCAAGTGAGAATGGCGTCTGTCTTAGATTTAGTCCACCTCCGCTGAGGACAGCTACACATTTTACACAGTATATGTATTTCTACTTTGAAAAAAATAAAATCTTCCCCTACTTCATATTTTTATCTATGAACCTCTGAGTAATTTCTCAGTAATTTCCTTAAGAAATGAAGTATAAGTCTTTTTCTTTCAGAAATAAGTAGAAAAAAAATTGCTTATATAACCCATGTTTTACACGACAGGTCTACAATCAGAACATCCCCTGCAATACGGGCCAACCAGGCTGAATGTCCTATATCATAGAATCATAGAATCACAGAATTGCCTGGGTTAGAAGGGACCTTTCTGATCATCTAGTCCAACCATCAACCTAACACTGTCAAAAACCATCACTAAACCACATCTCTAAGCACTATGTCTACCTGTCTTTTAAATACCTCCAGGGATGGTGCCTCAACCACTTCCCTGGGCAGCCTGTTCCAATGCTTAATAACCCTTTAAGAGCAAAAATTTTTCCTAATATCCAGTCTAAACCCCCCCTGGCACAACGTGAGGCCATTTCCTCTCGTCCTATCGCCTGTTACTTGGGAGAAGAGACCGACCCCCACCTTGCTACAACCTCCTTTCAGGTAGCTGTAGAGAGCGATAAGGTCTCCCCTCAGCCTCCTTTTCTCCGGGATAAACAACCCCATCTTCCTCAGACTCTCCTCATAAGACTTGTGCTCTAGACCCCTCACCAGCTTCGCTGCCTTTCTCTGGACGTGCTCCAGCACCTCAATGTCTTTCCTGTAGTGAGGGGCCCAAAACTGAACACAGTATTTGAGATGGGACCTCACCAGTGTCAAGTACAGGGGGACGATCACTTCCCTAGTCCTACTCACCACACTGTTCCTGATACAGGCCAGGATGCTGTTGGCCTTCTTGGCCACCTGGACACACTGCTGGCTCATATTCAGCCAGCAGTGAACCAACACCCCCAGAAGAGATTAAAAATCACTTTTCCCACTACAATAGTCAGAAAATTTCTCATTAACTAACTGGTGACCCACAGGGGATGTAGAGTATATCCACTGTGTCCAGCTCCCACTAGCAGAGAATAACAGTTAAGAGGATAAAGATGATAGAACCCAAAATGAAGGAGAGACAACAAGAGAAAACTTAGGGATGGGAATTAACTTTGTGAGAAAAGCCCTGTGTCCCAGGTATAAATTCAGTACAGTTCTCACAGGATGAGAGACAGCATCACGACACCAGATTGTAGGGGTCAGGCCTGTGCTATGTAAATGTGAAGACGCTGTGTTCCTCGGTATGTTCCATGGTTTTTTCACCTTTTCCAGGAATATTGAGGGATCTCCCAGTCCCATCATCAGCTCAGGGAAGTAAGACTGGAGTTTTGTTATGATGGTCTGATCTCTGCACAAGCGCCTGTGAAAAAGTGACCCCTGTACAGAAAGAATATTAAGCTATCCTTAATATACACTTTCAGTGAGGAGGGATATTTTCTCTTTCTTGTGAGGAAGAAGTATATCCTGAATTTCAGTTCTTTATCCAAGGACTCCATGTGATTGAAATTAATAAATCCTTGGATTAAAAAACAAAACCAAACCCAAAACCTCCCACTTGAAATGACATGCAAAATTACAGTAAATAGTTTAACTTTTAGGTTGCCCTGCACAGAGTCAGGAGTTGAACTCAGTGATCCTCGTGGGTCCCTTCCAACTCAGGATATTCTATGATTCTCATATTGCTAAAAATGCAAGGTCAACCATAAAAAGCAGAAAAATAAGAACATACATGAACTATTTTCAGCCATAGAACTTTTGCTTCACTCCATGCATAGTACAGTCTGGTCTGTCCTACAGACAAGACAAAAGTAAACAATTAAAGAGCTGATGTCTGCCAAACTTGTCTATTTGGTACCAAATAGGAAGGTGCAAGGTACAATTCAGACAGAAAATTGCAGAAAGGAAATTCTGTCAATGGTCTTATCACTTAGTTTTATAAATGATCAAGCCAAGGGCCATGAACTAAGCTTTTTACATGTGGCTGCTAATCTTGTTTCCATTTTGTGATGGACCAATTTGAGATAACGGAGGTTAATGATATTCATACATCTTAGGTACAATCCAAAGGTCCAATGTGGAGCCAGAATTCCATCTGTAGTCATTTGAGACAGGAAGGAAATTCAGAGCCGTTCTGACTATCTAAGGTGGACATATAAATTGACAGTATGAATAACTAGCCTAAAGACTACTCTGTAGGTGTGCACGATACTTGCAACAGAATGGGAAAAAAATGGGAGGCATAATGGGAAGACATAAGTGGTGCAAAAATGTTAAATATGCTTAAAAAATCAGACTCAAAGCAGGTCAAGCTAGAAACTCAAAACAGCGGACACTAAACAATCTGGCATTTGGGATTTTCTGTGCCTCGGTTCCTCATCTATACAGCAGGAATAATAATACCTCCATCTCACAGAAGCATTCGAAGATCAATTCATTAATGTTTATAAAGTTCTCAAAACTACAGTGGTGAGCACTTCTGTTGCAAAAGTCCATGGGGAACTTAATATTCAGGTATGCTCTGAGTTCTAAGTATACAAAGAAATACTGGAGTGCTTTCCATTGAGCAAACACTATTCGTTTTACTAAATTAGACCTATAGAATAAAAATGGGATCTCTCATAATTAAAGGTTGTATGTGCAAGCAAACCTAACTTAAGAAATTTGGAACTTTGTTTTGCAACCTTTAAAGTCTTAAAATGGTTTTGAAGATGTAATTGCATGTGTTGGCCATGAAGGGTCTGCATTAATGCATTTAGGATTAATATTTGATTAACAATATAGTGATGCAAAAAAGAGGTATTTGCAAAAAACAGAACAAGTGAGTCCAGTTATACTACTATTGGTAGCTCAAAATCCCCAAAGTTCTTTAAAAAAGAAGCTTTTAATGTGCTATGCTCTTTACCACTGATGAATCCTATTTCTAATTAATACAAACATTTAAAAAATACATTATGTTCATCACACATTTCATAAAATTACCATCATCTAATTACAGAAGTGTCATTTATGACACTGTAGTTTTAAACAGAATAGGGTTTTGAACTTAACATTAGATCCAAACTCTGGTATACAGGAAAAAACCTTCCCAACATCATCTTATTTACCATTTAAGTATTGAATGAACTCTGAGCACTTACAAGTAAGTGTTAATATTTATTTTAAAATGGGGTTTCTCTGAAATCTAGCACTTCACACACAATTCCCCCCGTCCCCCCCTCCGAATGACCTTACTAAGGAAACAACACAGATTAACCAAACAGCTCAAGTTAACTAAAACGATATGGATAGCTTGTAACAAAAAATTATTTTCTTTATTCTTCATAAGCAAAAAGAGAACTATGTGCTACCGCAGAATCATTCTTAAACTGCCGTTCCAAAATTCATCTTCTATTATCATTGAACTGTAGCGTCATGATGCATTTGCAGTTAGAGTACCTACTTGACTGCTGTCAGAGGGACTAAATGTTCATCTTCATAGGTTGACAAAATAAAATATTACCATGTATAAACTCTGGGAATTAAAATTTATGACCACCTCATAGGAAATCCAGATAATGAAGGTATTCAAATTGGCTACTGATTGGATGCATCTTGAGGGTCTGTTTTTGTCTGATAAGTAGAAAGGCACAACTGTAATCAGCCATGGGCTTCCATACCAGTTTCAACAAAAACCTAAAACTATTCTGGCCTCCATGGGTTTTGTATAAAAACTGGGTAATGTGCATACGGAAACTATGACTATACTATCAATATGAATAATACAGCAAGATTCAAAGGCACGCTTACTAGATAGCAAGACTACCCAGTAATAACACTGAAGACTGGAGAGAATACACATCTCATGCTTCGGGGTTTAAAAGCAGTCCATAACCACCTGCATTTGGAGAATAATTCTGTGAGAAGATGAATTTGGTGGTTCTTGAACCTCTTCTAGGGTATCCAGTTGCTGACTACAGCTAAAGAAAACACACCAGACTAGATTAATCGTACGTCTAGGAAAGTGCAACTGTTACTATGCTCTTAAGTGAGATCTTTAATTTCAAACATTTTCTGCATAAAGTTGTTCACATCATGCTCTACAAATTCAACCCTATGATTGTTCTTCAAGGAAAGCTCAAGTAGTTCTCTATCGGAAACTTATTTTCATGAAGAATATGCACTCTATGTTCAAAAAATTTACATCTTCATTCTTACTCAGTTTTTCCCAACTGCGTCATCCCCTAACAATCAACGTTCTGCAAAAGTAATAAAATCACTGTTTTTTCCTTTTATGTTCTTTCTGCTCAAAGTTCTACTCAAATGATTTACAACACCCTAACTGTGATCTTCTCACTTCCTATATTAACAGGACATCTCTCCCAAGTGCTGTATTTTAGTTTCTATATGCTATGGCCAAATATAGGTGAGCCTAAAAAATCCTTGTCAGAAAAAAAACATATATACAGAGGGAAAATATAACGGAGCAAAACCAAAGAAACTAGGTCTATCCCTATTAAAATTAATATAGACTTCACTAACATATTCTACTAGATCCTGCCTAGTTTTTGGCACGATGCTGTTATCTCACACATTCAACTCAATTAATGTGAACTGTAATCGATATTTTCGTGATTTCCACTCGGATACCCAAATCCCAGGAGCAGCCCTAGATGTAACATAAACTATACCTCAGTTTCCTGTTGTCACAAAATACAGTTCTGACAAAATTTCACATTACATGAATACTTTGAAAAGGGTGCCACTGATTCATTAGTACAGCTACCAACGTATAAATTTATCATGCTTTAAAAAGGCCATAGCTATTTCATATGTAATAGTTTCAAGAACATTTCATTTTTAGTCTTTCAATACAGGAGATTACATTACTGATTTAAATATAAATGCCAAAAGTAACTCATTACGAGCATCTCAGTGTAAAACGAAACATTCAATTTACTTCTATTAAGTTCTAATCCATACCTCAAAAAGACACTGTGGTAATAAGCATCCTAAAAATGTCACAAAATGGAGAGACAGCTTTCAAGTGTGTTACTAATGAAATCAGGTGCGTTACCAATAAAAACTATGTTCTGGTAGAGGATTGGATCTGTGTTTTTAGTCAAGCAGACTTTCCACAAACTTCAGAAAGGCAATTTATTTAAATAAAAACTGCAGGGTAAGGGCCTTTAATTCTTAAGTATGAGTCAGCTTTTATGTTTCATATCTAAATGAAGATTTTATAATCAGCAAAGAAAGGAAAACCACTTTGGGGGTGCTACTTAGACTGTGAGACCACCTGCCTTGAACCTGCAGATCACAACAAATCAAAACTGCCATTAGCTTTACTCAGTTCTGCGTGCAGCAGGATCACAGCCAATGGATCTTTAAATATGCAGCCTATAGAACTTATGTAACTTAACATGAAAATACACAACTGAAATACCTGAAGTTCTACACAACAAAAGCTTGGCGAAGATAAAGCTTGGATGTTACGTGTCTTGCTCTATTTTTAATTTAATTCAAATAGATTGAGGTACAAATTATGGCTCGGATCCTGCACCCTGAAGCACGCAGGATGAAAGCTGCGCCTGCGTCAAGTCCCACTGCCTTCGGTACACTTGCATAGTACATAACGCAGGGTTGGGGCCTGGGGGATTTTGTTGGTTCACTCAAACATGCTTGTAATGTCACTAAACTGTAATATAGCTGATTAAGTAGAGCTTGTTGAATAAACACTGCAGTATTTTACGAGCACATAATCACCGAGTATTTTGGAGGTTTGCTTTTAGCATACTTTTGTATCTTGAAAAAAGGAAGCTGGTGTTTTGTATACTATAGAGTAGACTTCTGCAGTACCATGCATTCATAAGCAAGTGCTGCTGCAAGCAACCAAAGCCTTCCTATACAACTATTTACTTTGTTGAGAACATTTTACTCTGAGAACTAAGACAGGCAAATATTGCCTACTAAAATCTTCTCAAAATGACATATTCCTATACACCAGGTAGATCTATTTCCAGGTACATCCATCAGATATATTTCCAAGTAGATCTATCAGAACATAACACCGTCTTCAAGTAATATCAAGCCAAAGAAGGGAAATAATGGAGATTAAGCAGAAAATAAATATATTTTCATCTTATGTTGTCGATTTTTGCAAATATACCATCCAAAATAAAAATACATCACACTAAATACAGATCTTTGGCTCTATCAAATGACTTAAGCATGTGAGTTTTAGCTTTACTTAGAAGTCTCAGAATGTCAGACCTTCTAATAATATTTTAATGCATCTTGATTATTTGCATTACCTTTTTACCGAAGTGACAAAAATGGGAAATTGCTGTACTGAGTTTCACACATGCTAAATTACTGTGTACATAAGCAAAAGGAGTTGAATTCAACCCTGGGAAACAGGTATGATTCTAATGCAGTGTTCACTGACACTGTATTAAACTACAGAGTAATTTGACTCAAAAGGCCTGAACCTGTTTTGGTTCAGGATGGCAAAGAACTGTAAAACCTCCAGAAATTAGAATTATGTAGAACCTGCTCCAAAGGTCTCTGACTCTTTAAATCATGGGGGTTCATCCTTCTTCCCCTGAACTCTATTTAAAGAGATTTGTCACTAGCTGTAGCTGAAAACCAAATAGAATTAGATTCATGATATCTGAGATCAGGAAAGCTGTGTGTTTCCCAAGCACCAGATCTGCACACAAACTGTCTTATAGGCTTGTCTTGTTTGTTTGTATTTCTTCCTTCTTCCCAAAACACAAAAAGAAATGACAATGTGCTGGAGCTGGCCATAACCTAAATTTCAAATCAATTGGTATCTGGTTAATAAAAGGAAAGTATACTTAATAGATGAAGTTCATTTACTCTCAATAATGTAAATTGCACTAATTTAAAATTCTTGGTTCAAAGCCTCTAAGCAAAACAAATAAGCAAACAAAACTTCTAGGAAAGGCAACAGAATTAATGTCAAAGTTAAAGATAACAGCAGAGGATCATAATATAATCTCTCCTTTAATTTTTGGTCTTCACTACAGAAGTATTTCAGGGTTGGTCAGAAGTACCAAATAGTTTGTACTGATTTTACTTGTGCATTTAAGAACACCACGAGAGCTTTGTTGCACAAAACAGATACAAAACATAAAACACACAGCATTATCTTACGCTTTCTACTCAAAGAAAATTCCCACTTAAGGAACTAACCAACACGTAAAAAACAACGCCAAACAAATTTGGCAACTTTTGGTATTTATGCTGTCCCACTAAGTTTACTGTCATATAATCATAATCTTCAGTACTAAGAAAACACCCAGTATCTACATCCAGTCCCTCACAAATAATTGAAGTGCTAGGTTCAGTAATCACTGTACTGTCCTTTATTTCTAGACTGTGCCTTTTTCTTAAAAAAAGAGAGGGAAGAGAGGATGAGAAGAGTGAGGAAGGGAAGCAGATGTATACAATTCTGAATTTCTAATGACTTGTAAATGTTATCTGTGCTAGCACCAATTGCTTTCCTTTTCTGCCCACAATCCTGTTACTAGTTTGGGGTCGAAGCATGAATTTAGGATTTGGCCCTCAATGCTGAAATCAAGATTTTAATGAATTTACTGACCACCCCAACTCTGCAGCAGGAAGAAAAAAACATCGACGAGATCTCTGTCTTTTCATTCCAAAGTCCTTATACAACCACTGCAGCTCTCAAGTAAAAGGCTTATTGCTATCAGATTACTGCCCCCCCAACACAACGTAGCTTTTATTATTTCCATAGTAAAAGAAAAGAAAAATATTACAGCCCTTACCTTACAAATTTGAAAATAATCTGAAGTGAGCGTCTCCTGGATCTCATCTCTGGGTGTCCCTGCAGCTCCCGCAGTCCCTCCGGGATGCACGGAGCCACCACCAGCCCCGCTTCCACCACCACTGCCACCACCACTGCTTCCACCAGGGGATGAGGCAGTTAAACCATCCAAAACTTTGCGAAAATTAAATTTCTTCATTTTGGAAAAATCTTTCGGAAGATTGCGGGGGGGGAGAAAGATGTGTCGTAACACATTCAGCTACATGTAGCGAAAGAAAAAGTCTTTAATGGTCCTCTGAGTGAGGCAGCACTTTAGTCCCTTGTACCAAACAGAGTGTCAGTATTAGGTGTACTTGATTGAAAAATACAAAGGCTTCATTTTGTCAGACGTGAAAGCTACCTGGAAAGGTCCTTTTAAAAAAGAAATTAAAAATAAAAATAGAAATAAAAAATCCACAAGCGGCAGAACTAAGATTTACGTTCAAACAAGGAACAATGGAACAACCGCCATCGGGTTCTCTCACAAAATCCACAATTAGCAGTGGTTAAAACCGAAAAGTAAATAAAACATTCACGCCGGCATCCAAAACAGTGGGCTCCATCTCTCTACCTTCCCTGCCTACGATCTGCCTTCGGCGCTTGACTATTTTTAACGAAACGACAACGATTCGGCTACGTTCAACTGCCCCTTCCCCTCCACAAAGCCCCTTTTCAGG
>VYZM01007048.1:127376-164118 GCA_013398915.1 Dromas ardeola
AGGGGCGAGGGCGCCCCGCGGCGGAGGCCGGAGGGGCAGCCGGGGGCGGGGGGGCGGGTGGAAGATGACGGGGACAAGGCCCGCTCGGGTGGGCGTTGGAGTGGGAAGAGACGAAGTTTGTTTCTCAGCGTCAGGCCCAACAAACACAAAATGTCCGGGGAGGTGGCGGTGCTGGCGGTGACAGGGCGAGGCCCTGCGTAAGGGCCCTGAGCCTCCATTTCCTTGCCTCTGTTTCCAAAGCGGCCTGTGCGCGTCAGTGTACAGCCCGTCTACCGATACCGCCTGGCACCTCAGGTACAAATCCCCATCACGAGGGGAATAAAGTAACCCACAGTTGCCTTCCGCGGCCTGTGGTTCTCTGAGGCTTGCCCCGAAGTCACAGAATCACTGAATGGTTCGGGTTGGAAAGGACCTTAAAGATCACCTAGTTCCAACCCCCTGCCATGGGCAGGGACACCTCCCACTAGACCAGGCTGCTCAAAGCCCCATCCAGCCTGGCCTTGAACACCTCCAGGGATGGGGCATCCACAGCTTCCCTGGGCAACCTCTTCCAGTACCTCACCACCCTTACCCAATCTAAATCTACCCTCTTTCAGTTTGAGGCCGTTACCCGTTGTCCTATCACTACACTCCCTGATAAAGAGTCCCTCCCCATCCTTCCTGTAGGCCCCCTTTAGGTACTGGAAGGCTGCTATAAGGTCTCCCTGGAGCCTTCTCTTCTCCAGGCTGAACAGCCCCAACTCTCTCAGCCTGTCCTCATAGCGGATGTGCTCCAGCCCTCTGATCATCTTCGTGGCCCTCCGCTGGACCCGCTCCAACAGATCCGTGTCCTTCTTGTGCTGAGGACTCCAGAGTTGGACGCAGTACTCCAGGTGGGGTCTCACCAGACCCACCAGTCATGGGAGCAGGCGACGTGGGATGGAGTCTCTGGCCACTGGAGTTAGCAATGTGGCAGGAGAAGCATTTACACTGCACACTAGGCTCTATAAAAAGGTTATCCAGGTCAGAAACAAATGAGGTAGCTATTAAAGTGACTCATGGCGCTGTCAACGTAGTTGGAAGCTTGGAAATGACTAAAACGGTGTAAAGAACAAACTCATTCTGTGCGGTGCTAAATATATAGCACCTCTTCTTGTATAATAAAACCATAGAAGTGATGCGCATTGGTCACCTCATTTTGCAGCTTCTTCAGGAGTGCTTAGTACAGTTCTGGTACCCACTCTAATACCTAATCCGCTTTTTGTAAATCCTACGGTTCTGTGAAGCACAGTAATACGTGTTTATTTCAGCTTCTTACACTGAGCTCCATCATTTTTTTCCTCCTTCAGCTAATCCCTGTGCGTTCACAGGTACTCCATATCTGAACGATAAAAAGATTGCAAAATTCAAAGACTAACTGTAGCTTCACTTATGTCCTCATGAAAAATGAAGGATACATTGCTGATGAAACTGGAAAGGTTGATAGGTTTCTGTAGCCAGAAAAAAAGGAACAGAACTTCGTATGGGAAACAAAATATATGAGGACTATGGCTAAGAGACAAATGAAAAAGAGGATGGAACTGAGTAAGCAAATCTGTAAAGATGTAAGCGCAGGGTTTTGGAGAATAAGGAAAAGTAAAAACTCAATTGAAGCTATTTGAAGAATGACATGTCCTAGTGATATTATGTTCACCACAAGCAGCACAAGTGAAAAAAAAAAAAGTAAGCTAACAAAACCCAAAAGAAAGATAACAACATGAATTGTAAATAGGAAAGGGAAAGATAAGGTTAAAAATGAAATAATTAGGATGACGAAAATGTCACAAACAGACGTGCAAAAAAGAATAGAATGGCAGTCAGGAGGTGTTACAGAGAAAATCTGGTAATGTAATGGTGCCATAGTGCTAGGGAGGACAGAGATAAGATGGTTAGTTTTAAGTAAAGAAAAAGAAGGACCAAAATTAGAAGAATATTAAAAAGCATTTGGAAGCAGAATTAGATGCATACATTTTTGGAATATCAACAAAATTTGTCTTGCAGAGAATCAGTATGAAGAACTGAGTATTGATGAGATGAGAGCATCCAAAAGGACAAGGATCCTCACACTGCCAATGTGCTGTTAGGAAAACAGACTTGTCGGGAAAAAAAAACCACAACAAAACCAGATACTGCCTAACAAAACATTGAGCAGTCCTTTTTAAAACCACCTACTGAGAAAAATGCTGTGGTTCACTACTTGTGAATGTAAGGGATACGGGTCCCTTTTGAAAATTTTGCTCTAAGCTGGACACAAATCCAGAAGTAGAGACAGAGCAATGGACACAAGAGTTGTGGGATGGTGCAGAGGGAGACAGGACAGTGCAGGACGTAGGAAAACTCAATAATAGTGATGACATGCACAGAAAGGGGTCCCATTGAATGACCTAGCTGGTGAGGAGTTTTGTTGTAAAACAAAAAAAAAAACAAAAAACCAAAAAAAAAAAAAACCCAAACAAACAAACAAACAAAAAAAAAGGAACAATTTGGTTTTGACACAGAAAAAGGCATTCACTTTTTGTTTAGTGGAGGAAAAAACAGTAGGCAAATGAGGCATTCAGTTGATGGTTTGCGCTGTGCTTAGATGGTATTGATGTTTCGTAGGACACTTCTGAGGTTGCATAGTTTTGACACCAGGAGTTTTAATAATCAGTTTGTAAAATGATGAAAATGTGGAAAGATTTTAGATGTTAAATTGATATATAACAAATGTGATAAGACATCCCAATGCATTGTGGAATATATGTATCTGAATCTATATTTTAGACAGTAAGGGGAGAGAGTATATTCCTTACTGTTTTCTTCTGGATAGTATCTTTTATATTTATCAGTCATCTTTTTTGGCAAGGTCAAACAGAAACCAAATGTTACAAGGATAACAGTTTGCTTGCAAGATTTTGCTGAAAAGTCTACGCTATCAAAATCAGTATGATTTCTCATTTTGATTTTTGCTTAGGTAAACTTGTAACTACATGTAGTAATATTAAAAAGATTGGTCAGAATCAAACCTAGCAAAGATGACTAATATTAATTCAGCATTATCTAATCTCAGTCCGATTCAAGAGCTAACCAAGAAAATGGAGAATGAGGAAAGATGTGCTTAGATCAGCTGACCAGAAAGTGAGAGTAGTAGAGGTTGTACATGCTTTGTATATGACTGATTATTAATATTCTGGTCAGTTCTTTTGGGGGTATTTTTGCTTACCTCATCTGGATTTCTTGTTTTATTTTTTTGATCACAAATTCTGCTTCAGCCAATGGGCTAGAATTTCCTGACTTTATAAAGCTGCAAACGTATTTTAATCTCAGGCTTACATTGGTGCTAGTTTAAATAGAGACATGTAGAAGTGTGCAGTAAGCCTTCTTTGCCTTGTAAAGGTCATTCACCGGTGGCTCCTGGTTTCACAAGTTTACACTTTTTAAACGATTCATACTACTCCTTTTGATAACACATGAATTAGTAGTCAAAATCAATGACCCTTGTGAGAAATCGTTGTATGCCCATCAGCAGCCGACTAGACCACAGCCTTGCAACTGTACCCTGCAAGAGAACTTCTGTGCTTGTGCAGAACTGAAGAGAAAGGACGTAATCAAATACCAGAAACCCATTTATGCCAATGCAGGCAAAACTGTGACTTTCCATAGCGGTCTATTCCTCATTAGACTTCGGGATATTTGCCAATATTATCCATGTTTCTGTGTAATTCCAGAACATCAAATGGCAGCAAGCATAGTGTTCCTGCCTGCAGAGCCCCACTAAAAATATCCCCAGTCAGTGCTGAGTATCTGGTTAGAACAGCTTGCTGAACTCTATCAATTAGCCAGATCTTAATCTATTTAATGTGTTTTATTAAGGATATATAATGCTAATGTTTTAATCAAAATGTCAAGCAGTACTAAATCAAATTCATTAGGAAGGTCCAAGTCTATCACATCCATGTGGTTACCTTGATCAAACAAACCTGTAATCTCATCAAAAAGTGAAGTCGGGCCTGCTTGTCAAGACTTGTTTCCATAAAGCCATGTGGACTTGCTTTCATTATATTCCTACCCTTTAACTCCTTATTGATTGAATCACACATAGTGTGACTGCTTTAATTCACATAACATCACTGTTTTGTCTAGGATTACTGAAGATGCCAGGTCTATTATTACCTGGGTCATTCTGCTTGATTCTTGGAATAACATGAGTTTTCCTTTGGCCCTTCGAATTTGTAGCTGCACAGAGAGCTGTTAAAAATTAACGTTAGAAGGCTGGAAGTCTCCTACTATTTTAGGGTCTTTGGGTACTCAGGTGCCACAGAGGATGCTGATTGAAAAACAGCAGTGCCGTTTTCATCCTTCATAGGTGTCAATGGATAGAAAAATAATTTCTCATCCTCATGTAATATTAATACATCATCCTTTTTTTTTCTTCACAAGTGCAGGATAGAAATATTTACCATAAAAATTAGATCTTTTATGCAGGCTCGGGGACCAGATTTTTTAATGAAGAAGCTGTGACAAGGTGGGATGTGTCTGTACAAAACTGAGAATGTAATTTTGTAATAAGAACTCCGTTTTCCACAGTGGGCCAAGTACAGGTGTAAATTAGCCCATGAATAGAGTTGTCTGTTACAGCTTGAGGTGATCAGTTCTCATTGCTGTTGAAAGGGAAGGTCCTGTATCCAGTTGAGCTCTTGTGGTTTTTGTCCCTTCAGCAACAAATTAATTTGCTAGGAAAGTCAATAGTTTTCTTTTTGTTTAATGAGCTGGATTAGCTCTGCGCAGGGTCAGACAAGCACCAGAGCCAGTGCAAAGACAGGCAGAGCTACAGCCCTGCAGAAGAAGATGAGGGTAGTCTCCCGTTTGTTAAACTTAATTCAGCTCAGGCATGCAATGTAACTTCATCATGATGGTGGCCTGTTGAGTTATATTCTTAATATATGCGCTACCCAGGGCGAGCTGCATATCTCAGTAAAGAACTATCACAAGCTGCCTAAACAGCAGTTGGGGCCATAAAGTTTTGACTAGTTTTTACAGACTGTCCTGTTGCGGTAGAGCAATGTATTTCTTGCAGAGGGTTCTCCCAAGGCTGAAGTGGGACTCAACTTAGATTTGGTTGCTCTGAAAGCAGGGGTCTTTTTCTAACACATTGTGGAGTACAGGCTGTAACAGAAGGCACAGAAAAATTAGAGCCTCAGTGATTATTATCAGCACAGGAGCTGCTTGCTGTATCTTTACTATAGAAAATATGCAAAACTGTGGCATGTCTAATAGAGATAACTTGAGTTCTAGTTATGACAACGTGGGGCCTCATCTGGGACACAAAACTGGTCTGAGAGGCTGGGTAAATACCACGGTAGTTAATAAATGCCACGTCCATGTCACCACAGATTTCTTATCAGCCTTTATTGTAGTTCTCAGGCTGAATTTTTGGTCCTTTCTCTGCAGCCAGCTTGCATTGTATTCCATGCACAGTTGTCTAGTTCTTCCTCTTAAGCCCTTTTCTTAAGACTTCATTTTATAGATCACTAGCTGTCACTTAGCTTAGCTACTTCTTTCCCTTCTTACTCCTTCAGTAAGGATTAGACAAAACTGTCTGGCTTTTCCAGTCCTGCTGTGAGCCAGGCTATTTGAACTTCTAATGACCCAGGTTTGCAATCCAGCCTGTGCACATCCAAGATATCTAAAGGTATAATGGTTCATTAAAATATTTTTAGTAACTGGCACAGACTGTCAGAAAGCAAAGTTGTTATTTTCTTACCCTGAAGTTTTAATTTCCACCAAAAATATGTCTGACTTTTGATCAGTATATACCTCTTCTGATTTTTCTTGCAAAATATTTTCATTGGTGCTTTTTCCATTCTGAACATTTTCATCTTCTCTGGTAGCTGCAAAACAGCAGGAACTGATGACTTTTCAAAGTCAGTTGTTATTATTTCTCAGAACAGCTTTCCAAAAAAAGCTGTGAAAATGTGATAGTTCTCAATAGAAAGAGAGGCTAGTGGTTCTCGACCAAAGGTGTACCTATCCAGGTAATATATAGCCAGATCACCAAACTGACCAATCACCCTCCCAGACATGTTAGCAAGAGATCACAGATTTCCAAGTCATCAAGGATAAGCTTTCAGATAAAGAACTTAAAGCATTACTTGAGCATGTTAGATAATCTACTGTATTTAAATCCCATGAGAGAACAAGATCCTTTATTAAAGCAGAGTCAGTAAGAGCTTTAGCAAATCAGGAAGACTGTAATTCACCGTGAATATTCCTTTTGTTGTCAGCTTTGCTACAAGTTTGACGTTTTATGCCTTTTCCCGTTATTGCTCTGAGTTTTTTTGCAAATTACCAGTGGCATTTGAAGTGACAGCTAATGTATTCCAAATTGTTAGTTCATTTTACTAGATTCTGCACTAACAAAGGTCTCAATTAGGACTGGGCTACTTGTCTTGGTTGCTTTCAAACCCACACAGTCTTGTGAGTTTGAAACATAATCTTTGAATTCATATTCTACTTACAGGAGACTATAAAATAAGAGCATAAGGAGTTAGAAAGAAAAAAAAATGTTTAATGAGTCTACACTTTCTCTATAGGAAAGCCATCAGCACAGTTTGCATTTGAGGGGGGAAGGTTTCTTCCAATACTTACAGAAAAGAGGCTTCTTTTAGCTGGGGAAAATTTCAGCTGCCCTTCAATATCCTTCAGTTTAAATTATAGGGTAAAAAGGTCCATTCACTCAAACTAGTTCGATGAATCATAGGAACCAAAAATATAATGTGTCAGTTCACAAAACATCAGATATCACATCCTTGGTCTCTGTGCAAAAAAATCTTCATAGAAATGTTTAGACCTGTTATAACCTTGGTCCAAAAGCAGGTGACTGGCAATTCATGTACACGGCCTTAAATTTAGTGTAGGTATTTGCATAAAAGAGGAGTTGGAAAGATGAAGGCAGAGAGACAAAAGGAAGCAAAGGGAAAATGGAGCCCACATTCCAGTATTTCAATCCTTCTGTCATAAAGAGCATTCAGTTTTATGTCTACATCTTTCATTTTTAACAATTGATATGTTCTGTAAATACATTACTATTGACCTGCAAGACCTTCCAGACCAAGCAATACTTCATAATAAACAGCCTCATCAGAAGGCTCCAGGGAAGAAATGCTACCTGCAGTCTGGCTTTCAACACTTTTACAAAAACTGTGAAGAAAAGTGAGCTAATACTCTGTAGCATCATCCCTCCAAACCATTCCCCAAACCAGGGCCACATCCTGACCACAGCTATGCCTTGGTCCTTCATCGCAGAAGGACTGCAAACTACCTAATGAGCTGTCTAAGGATTACATCAGGCTGAGCTGGTCCGTGGTTGAATCTGATCACTGCAACGGCTCCTCTGCCTTCCTTTCCCCCTCCCTCCATCATGCCTTTTTTCCCCTTTAATCTTAATTTAAGAACAAATTGAAGGCAGATCGGACCATTCTGTCTCCTCTGCAAGTATCCTACGAAATATTCCATCCTAGTCTGGACGCTTCATTGAGAGGAAGTCTGGCAGAAATGTTAGCAGTGAAAATCCAATCAGTCCTAGAAGTTAAAAAAATGTTTCTTCATGCCAGGAATGACAGCTGCATTATTCCTCAGCCCGTGTTCTGTCTCTCAGTCAGGGATTTTCTTTATGCAAACGTGATGTATCAAACAGGAATTTGGTATGTAGCGCCTGATAGGATTGAGTTGTCTCAGGGGCTTTGAATCCTTGCTGTCCCATCCGCATCCTTCAGGTAGCGGATATTTGCTTTGCAGAGTGCATTTCCAGCTAAGAAGTTAGGGCGGTGCTGATCTGCAAGACAATGCTGAACATAAAGCCTGTCCCTCTGCAATTTGTGTGCTGTGTGTAATCCTGTAAATGGCCATTTCTTCAGGCACTGAAGGAAATGAGAATGCCAGCTATCCACCTCAGGCCCGATTTGAGCTTAACTCCTCAGTGTATAGGTATATTTTATTTAGGGTGACAGGAATAATTTGTTTCCAGTTCAGAAGTTCAAAAGAGTGTTAAAATATTTGTAAATATATTGTAATAAATGTCTAAATGTAAATTAAACCAGGAAATGTTTGTTTTGAAAATATCAAAATTATTTTTTTCAAAATGTTGCTTGCATTTTATTTGTACTAGAACCATCATCTAAACCTGACATACTTATTCACTCTTCCCGTTGACTCAAACTCGCCCAAAATATCTGTCACTGACATCCACTCCTGTATTTTATAAAGGATTTGCCAGTGACTCAGGTCTGTTAAACTTCAGCTTCACTTTTTTCATTTAAAAAACCCAGGGAATTTGGAACGATTACATTTTGAGGGACAGTCTGTAGCTCAGTTGTGCCAGGCTCCCTCTTCCACTGTACTCCAAAATAAAGCATCTCAAGCAAGAGATGACCAGAGGACCTCTCTTCTAATGAAAAACAAAGAGCCAGGATGCCCTGATTCCTCATCTCATCACACTGGTGGCTGTTTCCGTTTCTTATTACTGAGCAAGACTTTTAATTTCTGCTATAGGAAAGGATATCTATTCTTGTCACCTCACCTGCTTATGGTGATGGTGTTGTTTCTGTTCCCGTAGCTTCTGATCAGCCTGTCATATATCATATATACCACGTATCTCTAGGCCTCACAATTGAGTGAGGCAAATGCAGTCCGTTTGCTTTGCTGCAGGACCGAATCTGAGCATGAGGAAGGGTCTGTTTGAACTGACGTTTAGGGATGAGCACAAGGGCCTCTCAGTCTGAGTGGCAGAAGGGAGAAGCAGAGCCCAGGAAGCAGAAGCAGGGGGCTGTGGCACAGGTCCTGGGAGATGCAGCTGCCCCACAGAACAGAAGCACAGGGAAAGTCCCGTGCTCCTGGCAGGAAAGGGACGGAGGTGGCCACCAAGCTCCACCTCTGAACCTCATGCGAACCGGGTTCTCAAGATTGGGCAGGAGCTATGGCCACTTGGTTGGGCTGGGGGATTACAGTTAGTGTATTAGCAAGTCCGTATGTGAGGGAGAGCTTAATATTGGGCACACTATCAGTGAAAGTCAATCCTAACCTTGGCCAGTTTGATGTCTTTGTCAGTGGAGAATTAAAAGCAGCTGTCCTACATCACAAGCTTTGTGTGATGACCATTGAACTAAAGGAGTTTCCCAAGAAGCTGCAGGAGGAATTTTCTGAAGTATCTGGTAGAAACTGCTCCCACATTGTGAATTCAAGTGTCTGTTAGGCAGACCCACTGCCTTCTAGGTGGGATACATTGGACTGATGTGCTTGCTTATTCCTTCTGTGTCATAAAGCCGTGCTTTATTGCTAAAATCCAGGAAAAGAGCTCAAAAATCTTTCTATTGTTCTAGCAAAGTGACTAGCAAATAATTGCATAGCCCACTCATGTACGTCACATCATGCTCATCTCTATCCACAAGGAAAATCACATTTAATCTTTGGCTTCAGCGTTAGGAAAGTGTTCAAACTAATAAATCATATGGAGCAATTTGATAGTTTCTTCATGATAGAATTCAGTTTTCTGTATTTTTGAGAATCATTTTCTCATTTCGGTGAAGTAAATCTAACTATAAATCCTGGTCTAAAGCATAACACTAAGAATCTGGCAGTTATTAAATAACATGTACCCAAACCTAAGTACATTACTTTTCACTCATTTGTCACGTATTTTGGTCATTTGTTTCACCTGTTGGCAGGTTTGAAGGTGAACAGGTATAACAGATACAAATACTAATTTATTTGGTATTTAAGTTTGCATACTGGCGCTTGGGCTGTAGGAGTTCGGGTGATTCATCAAAGGCTCCTTACTCTTGTCCCCCAGACAGGACAGATTCTGACCTTTTCCTTATGAGTGCAGCATTTCTTGAAAAATCAGAGGGAGGCGTGTCTAAAACTTTCCATTCTTGGTTAACATGGACACGGCATCCCAGCCCTGCTTTACATCTGCCGTGTGCTTACAGACAAGTTGTAAACCCAAAGTTCTCACTCATTTTGAACATTAAGATCCCGAGACATTTTATGGATTGTGTGCCGTCTGAAATATTCAGTTTTGATCAGGTGCACATACACTTCCTATTCATTGCTCAGCAATATAACCTATGGAGGATGATTGGCATTCATACTAGAAATGCATTATGCTTTTCTACCAGTATGAATTATTGCTTTCATCTCTGAATTTACATACATTGATGCTTGTGCAGATTCTAGACACATTTGGAAGGAAATGCATTTCGAGTGACTGATAGAACAAAGAAGGTTTCTAGTTCTCATCAGTCTATTCTTTAAAATATAGCACATAACCGACTGACTTAGTATTTAATCACTACAGTTAGTTTGGGCTTGCCAAATCTGATTCTGTCAAGGTGGGTTTGTCTTTTCTTTACAGGGATTTGTGCTACAATTCAATCTGTGCTGCATCCTTAGGACAAAAACCTCAACATTTTGAGGTTTTTCTATTCTGATCCTACTGATGCCACTATGCTTATTTAGAAGAAAAAAAAAGACTCAAATTCCTTATGATTCCCTCTTCGCTTACATAGTTGGGATTTGACTCCTTCACTCAAGAGATGGTTTTGTTTCAGTGTGAGGTGGCACATTTTTCTGTCTCTGTAGTTTGTTCTGACTCTGTTACACTAAAGGACACTGCAGATGCAGATGGTTGCTGTGATGTACGCCCATGACAGAACCCAACACATCAGCATTTACCTATTCGCGAGTGTGGGACTCGTGGAAGCTGAAGGAAGTATTCTACCTCTTCACCAACTCACATTCTTCATCTGCTGTGTATGATTCAAGTAGATCTTCCCCCTCCCTTTATTTTACAATTTCTGGTGTGAATACATAAAAACTTGAACTCTGGATGCATGTTGTATTTGACAGGCTAATTGACCCATTTTAATTAATTGTCTTTGGCTCACACATAAGAGATCACCGATCCCATAAGTAGCTTTTAAGGAATCCAGTCATTAATCTCCTTAAGCAGCTATTCCGTTCTAGCTTCCTCTAAGGCATTTGCTCATGCAGCCTCCACACTAGACTCATCCAGCAAGGAAATCCCCTAAGACTGTTCGCTGAGCTCTGGGAGAATCCTACCTCACAAAATCATTCCCAGAAAAGAGGGGTCTTTATATTTTATTCAGATGCTCTTTTACCTCAGGAAAGGTGGCTGACTTAAGCTGATGTCAACTTGCTTTTGAAGTTTTTCCAACTTCTAGGAACAATTACACATAAAATACTGGGAGATAGGTAAGGCCCTATATCACAGTCATTCTGATACTACATTAAAATCAGTTTTGAGTACAAACCACCATATTTACAACCCCGTGCTATCATGCTGAAATAAAAATATTACTGCCATTAATTTTAAATAAGCTTTGACACCATAAAGTATAAAAACATACTGAGCGTCAGTTTTTGCCTGGCTTAACTCACAGGTACAGAATTCATGAAGCTCTTGTGCTTTTTTCTGACTGCATCACAAATGTTTATTGAGACATCTCGTTTGGACCTCACTTCCTTCTTTTGCCATGCAACCTGCGCTGGCTGGTAAGTAGAAGGATACTAGTATGGTAATAATGTAATAGCCAGAAGTAGTAAAATCTCTGTTCTCACAGCCTTATTAGAAGCAGGAGCTGATAAACCGATAGCACATGAGAGATGTAGTTTGGTCAATGAACAGAACAGGCAGGATTTTAGAATTTTACATAATGGGAGCCAGGAAGACTTAAACAGAATCTGGATGGGAGACTTGGGAGAAAGCTGATGCAGAATAGATACTGGCGTGTTAGGAGGCATAGGTTTTCAATCTTGATTTGGGTAGAGAAGGAGGGGAAAAAACAGAAGGGAGAAAAATCAGGAGGGGAAAAAACAAATTCAGTTTTCTGTTTTGGTCATACTGAATTTAGGTTGACAGCTATCTAGCCCCAAAATACGTCAGACAAAAGCTGAGATGTTAGTTTGGACAGGAGACTGACGCCAGTCGGTAGTGTGTTTGTCAGTATAGTGATGGTGGTTGAATCTGTTTGCAGATGAAATTACAGGGAGCCTGCAGAGAGAAAAAAAGTTTTAGGGCCAAGGCTATGGAACCACCGCAAAACGTTTCAGACATAAGAGATACATTGGAGAGGTTGGACAGTTTCTGTCATTCTAACAAAATATGGCTGAGGCAGAAGCACAGACCAGGATGCCGTGCCAGCCTTGGAGGCAGCATATGTATTTGAAGACAGAGCTCCATTCAGTGGACAGTTGGCACGATGAATGGATCTCTGTCCTTCCCCATGACGAGTGCAGAGGAGTCTTCAGCACATCTGTGGGCCAGCAAACTTAGCACAGGGCCTAACATTTTTGTATTACTTATGGGAGTGGCACCAGGCCAACCACATGAGTTTTCAATCAATCTTGCCCTTACTTTATAAAGAGGAAGAAAAAAACCTAGACTACAGCTCTGAGAGTGTCTAAGTTAAGTAATGGACGACCACTCATTTGGGCTTTGTTTTGATGATAGTAGGGCAGTCCTGGCCTGGCTTAATCTGACATTACACCAGCCATCCCTCCCTTGCCTCGTGCTCCATCCTTTGTATCCGATCTTGCGAGGTCACAAGTGTAACTCAGATCAATACGTTGAAACTATGTTCTTTTTGGCTGTGGCAGTTTTCTTACAGATCAGCCTGTCCACTCAGCTCAGCCCGCAGTTGCACAACCTCTAGAGCTTAGAGCTAATGCAGTGAAAGTAGCAGGAGCGCACGGCTGGGGCAGGGGAGATGGCCCCTTCCAGCGGCCACTGGGCAAAGTGCAATAAAAGGCAGCACTGGAGCCAGTCTCCCTGTCATTAGGGGAGGGTAAAAACATTCTTGTGAAGATGAAGCAGGCTATGCTTTAAACCCAAGTTACCAGAGTGCAAAACCCCAGTTTTCTATTGCGTTTACACATATTAACAGTAAAACCACTAATTCCCTTGTCTTTGATGGGTTTTGCCTTTTTGCACATTTCTTTTCATCTTCTACGAAGCAAACACTGTTTAGATTCCCTTCCATTGGCCCAGTTTACACTGAGGTCTGCACGTGGACATTTTTTGAATAAAAAGTGTGAGGAATCACTTTTAACCTCTGAAATTAAGAGATATACTCAGCGGTACTTCTTCTCCACCTTTAGCTCAGTTTTTACAATAAATAAATCAAAAAAGCCAAGTGCTCAGAGCAGGGTACAGTTCTCAACTTTAAGACCAACCAGTCAGTAGGTGGGAGGTGGGAAGGATCTGCCAGTGTGACCTGGGGGATAATAGATGAGAGTATTTTGACACTGCGTGTTTCTCTCATGTACTGTGCCTGCCTCCTCTCACCTTGATTATAAAGTTTAAAAAAATCCAATTCTTCACCACCTACACACATGCTATTAAAATCATGATGTGTATTAACAAAAAATCTTTCCCAGCTGGATGGGAAATTGCTGATAGTATTGCTAACAACAGAAGCCAGCTCTTCATTGTGCAGCCATCCACCATGATGCTGTAAAACCAAAGCCTGCCAGGTTTTACAGTTTTAGAAATTGTTAGTTTCTCATCCACTCCTCCATCTTCCCTTCTGTTTTTTTGTTTCGCCTCCTCTCTCCCTGGATAAATATAAACTGCCAAGATCAAGGGTAGCAGTGACAAAGCACGATGGAGAGGTGACCAAATATTCTTTCACGTGTTCTGTTATTTTTGGGGACAAGGTGGGAAGGAGCAAGAAGGACAGCACAGGCAGACCTGCGTTCTGGGTCCTAGCTCAAGAGTAGCTGCAATTACTGATGCTCCCTCCTGACCCTCCCCCCTGGCAAGCGGGTACAGATGTGGATGATTCTTAGGGCTAAGCTATTTTTAAGAGAGTTAAAAACTCCATTTAGCAAGGAGCAGTTCTGAAGCAAGTCCCTAGGCCCACAGTATCTTTCAAATTTCAGGAAACTCAGACATAAGGTCAAACTTCACAGTTGTCCTGCTCTCATGAGACACCACCTGACAGCTCTGGTCGTGCATTTGGACTGGGGTTAGGAGGTGGCATCACAAGTTAGGGCCCCTTGCCAGTCTGAAGTAGCTATGCTTTATCTGTGGAAAAGATGCTGGTTTACTACTTCTTAGTAACTTAGTCCCTCACTAATTTCTATTACTTTTCTCTGAGATTTGTAATAGAAAATATTGGACAAGTGAAACAGAATGACAAAGCTGGTCTCTAGGAGGAGAGTTTTTTTCTGGAATTCAGTCCAGTGACAGCTACTGATACTTCAGTGCACTTTTTTGGGTAGAATCAAATGCTGAATATCACATATCTACTTGTGCTGACATTTTACGGCTGAAGTCCTGAATGGCTCAGTCTATGCTGTAAGGGTGCTCTGTTCTTAGTAGTCCCTATTTCTGCTGCTGTCTTTGAGACACTATGAAGCAAGAATGACTGGCATGTGAATCGAAGTACAGGCTCTAGGTAAATTAGTAGGCAATTAATTCCCATACCAAAAAGAAACGTGTCAAGGTATAAATAGAAAACACATATCTCAGTCAAAACAGAACCCACAGCTGCAAACAAAAGTAATTCTATTGCCGCTGCCTTCTGAGCCCAAAGGGGACTAAAGCAAGTAATTAATGAGATATCTCCTTGTGTCTGGGTGTTGTAGGTCCTTTTCAGCAGCTACTGAATATTTCCTCTGCTTTCATTTATCTTCTCCCAGCACTTTAACACCAAATAACAATTTGCACTTAGTAATTAAGACCTGTCTTGCAAACATAACAAACTCTCATCTTCTGCACAGCTGTGGGACCTGTATCACACCTCCTCTCCTCAAAAGAGGAATCTGAAACATGTGAGGTGAGTCACTATCTAGGCCAACAGAGCTGGGACTGGAGAATGAAATACCTCCACCAAACTTTATGGCATGTACCTACTTAAAAACAGGTGGGGCTGCAGTACAGGTCTTTTGTTTTAACACAGATTGAAGTGAGAAAGAAAGAAAAACGCCAGAAAGAGTTGTGTCTCAGAGCCACAGGAGCTCTATGGGGAATTTGAAGAACACCCAGAGCAAGCACGAGGCAGAAAGCACATGGCCATTCTCTACAGGGGACTAGCCCCGACCAGGGGGACTGCTCCACTTCATGACTTGGCTTGGAAATCAGGGCAAGCATGTCTTAGAGTGGATGGCCTTTAGCAGTGTAGAGGTAGCTATGCTAACTGGGTATTTCTCCAGTAACTACCATCAGTGAAAGAGTTAACAAGTTCCCAAGAGCTGAAGTTAACCAGAGATGAGTTATAATTTGTTTCTATTGTCCCTTGGGATTTTTTCTTTCCTCTGCCATCTCATTCTGTTTCTTGGCAAGGTGATAGCCCATGCTCACCTCCACCCTAATCTAAAACTGGAGTGGATATCTCAACATCGTATAGCAGCTACTGCTGTATAAATGGAAGAACAGAGAGAGTTGTTGCTGCTTACTCACAGTTACAGGTATCAGGAGCACAGAAACTTTTCTCTGTCTTCTCCAATTCTGTGCCTTCTGGTGTGGCTCATCACTTTTGGCTTGGCCTGCCCTCCTTCTGAGTTTGGCAACACCTGTCTAAAAAGTTGAACTCACATCACTGCTTTCTTCAGGAACTGCATCTCGATCCACGACATGTTGTGTTGCTGCATCTCCTCCATCTTCTGTTTCACCTGAGCACAGAGCTTATGCTCGAAGCGCAGGCTCTGCATGTGGTTCATGTAGCGGTTGCAGTAGAACAGGTTCTGGTTCAAGTCAGATATCACTCATGTCACCTGTGCACCTTTGCAAATGGCCTGAGTTGGTCTTTGCTGTGAAGTCACCTTATCACCACCACGCCAGCCTTGGGAGGTGCAAGGATCGTCCCAGGGCCTGGTCCAAGTCTGGAAAGTGTGGGCCTCCTGACAGTAATTTAGGGGCTTGTAGGCAGAGCTCTCTTCCCTTTCTTAATACTTTTGCATCCCTGTCCCAAATACAGAAAGTTATTGCCTAGCTGCATTTCACCCTCTCTAAAGCCTGTATGTATGTTCCCTGTGACTTTCAATGGGCACAGCCACAGCAATAACATATTATTAGTTAAGGGCTGTTCCGTTCATAAATAAAGCAAAAGAACACGGCATGTGAAGCCACATGTAAACAAAACTGTAATTCCTGCAAATGTGATTAATTAGAAATGGCTGATTCCATTTTCCCCCACGAAGGGAGCCGAGGTCCTATTCCTCTAAGCTCCATAGTTAGGAGACTTATTGATATCAGGATTAAGAAAATCTTACACTGAGTATTGGGTTGGGTTTTTTTTACAAACAAAATGGGCCCAGATTCGCTGATTCTTGCATTCTTTCATCTCGTTTCTATCCACTTGGCTTAGATATTTTTTGAATTGTGCTGACCAGAACATGCTTTGATACTCTCCAGCTACATTACTTGCTTAAAGTCATGACACCTATTAATCTCAATATCCATTTGATATAGCAGTTTGTGCATTTGTGCCAGCCACATCTAGCAATTCCCCCTTGACTATGTTCTCATTAACCCTACAACTCTTTCCTGTGATCTCTCCATTTCTCTGTACTCATGTTTATTCATCCCTTCCTTTATATTATTGGGGTTGAACTTCAATTTAGTGATTTCAGCTCATTCCTCTAGCTCACACTTTGTATATTCTCACCCTCCAGAGTTATGTACGTCCTTCCATCTTTCTGTCCTGCAGGTATGGTTAGGCTCTGCGTAGTCTGTTCTCAAATTGCGAGGGGTTGCTTGGGCACGACAGGAGACCTCCTTGCTTAATCCTCCACCACTAAGACTTATCCTGGGTGTTTGACTATTTTTCAACAGGCTTTGTACAAGGCAGATGTATCATCAGTTTTGCACCCCACTTGACATTCCTATAGTGGACGCTCTGTTGTCATTTCCCAAAGAAGTAGCCTTTCTTGTTTCCTTGTCGTTTAACCTAAGGGTAAGAGAGGACTCGTAGAGTACAAAGTCATGTAGGGCGCAACTGAGAGCAGAAACCAGTAGGAGACAGAGAGTTCAAACACTTGCTCCACACCTTCTCAGGAGAAAGGGACCAAACTGTGTTCTTGTGTGACCTCTCCTGAGAATATGGCTTTTTGTCCTCCTCCAGTAGCAAGACCACATGAATTTTCTAGTACCTCTGTGTTAGCAGGTCTGACCCATGTCATCCATGCCACACCTGGCTCATGTTTTCAGCTCCTAGGAGTGATACTAACAAAGTCCTTGTGCTAGCTATGCAATTTTTAACCACTGGATCCGATGGTGTTTATAGAGCCAAAAACGGGACACAGGGAACAAATACCTTTTACCGTAGGAATGCCGGTATACTGACCATGGCTGGTGTTTCAAACAGAGCTCCTTAACCTCTTTAGAGAGCATCTGACATGGCATGGCATTACTTAGATTTGCACCATTCTACGCCTCTCCTAGTCCCCTTGCTAGTTGCCTGAAAATGTATTATGGAGAAGGCCAGGGAAAGATCTCATCCTACGCTGGCTTAAATGAGTAAGGGTGCATCAACCATTCCACCTCACCATAAGAGATCAGGCAGGTAAGCGGCATCATGGGCAGCGAGGAGGAGAGAAGTATGCACCCTTGGGCAATAACCTTCTTGATGTATTTGGAAGAGGGTTTCTGTTCACAGCTCCAACAATTTTTCCACCTCCAACGAACTGACAACTACCATCCGATGGCAAAATAAACCAAGATTATATGCATCACCTCTACTGGCTGCTCTAATCGCAAAACATCTGCATAGCTGTGGTTTTGAGCCTCTCTGGAATATTGAAGTTTAAGATTAAAATCCTTCTTATGAAAGAGGATATGGTGTAATCCACTTTTCATTCAGTGGCTTTTGTAGATTTGTGGGTTGAGAAAACATCCTTCAAACAGTCGTGTAGTTTAAAATGACTGTGTGTTGGCTGCAAAACACTGCATGGTGTGACACACTTCCCTGCATTTGGCACACACTGAAAGAGCTGGAGTTTGAGAAGTACCATTAAGATTTGCGTAATCCACATATAGGACATCTCAGGGAACTATACAAAAAGCTACCGTGGAGTATTTTTTGTCCATTAGGCTTGTTATCCTGTCAAATAATATAATAAAGTTGGTTTGCCAGATGCATTATAAGCCCCAGTTGCCTGCTATTTATCACCTTATTTTGCTGTAGCTGCTTACACAACTACTTTAGTAATTCCTACCTACCTATTTTCTAGCTGTTGACATGGTGTTCTTTGTGTTCTAGTTCCCCGTCCTCCATTACCTGTATAGAGAGGAAGTCATCTCTTTTCTTGAAAGAGAAAATTGTTTTATACTCTTTCCAACAGATAATATTTAGGGTCACACTTCCCTTTCAGGAATGCTCACAAGTAATCACCAGCGGTTGTCATTATTCAGCTGGTTACCCAGCTTACATTTTGTTGTGCTACATTGAGTGGTAGTCTCCAGGGCTTTCTCCTACTTCTTCCATAGAATCATAGTATGTGTTGGGTTGGAAGGGACCTTTAAAGGTCATCTAGTCCAACCCCCCTGCAGTAAGCAGGGACATCTTCAACGAAATCAGGTTGCTCAGAGCCTCATCAAGCCTGGCCTTGAATGTCTCCAGGGATGGGGCCTCCACCTCCTCTCTGGGCAACCTGTTCCAGTGCCTCACTGCCTTCATTGTAAAGAACTTCTTCCCAATGTCTAATCTAAACCTACCCTGCTCTAGTTTAAAACCATTGCCCCTCGTCCTATCGCTACATGCCCTCGCAAACAGTCCCTCCCCACCTTTCCTGTAGGCCCCCTTCAGGTACTGGAAGGTGGCTATGAAGTCTCCCCAGAGCCTTCTCTTCTCCAGGCTGAACAACCCCAACTCTCTCAGACTGTCTTCATAGGAGAGGTGCTATCCTTTTTCTCTCTCCTTTTCCAAAGACCCTAAACCCTGGAATAGTAAAATTCAGTTTTGCCAATGTCACTGAAGCATTGAGCTGATCCTGAGCTATAATCTCGCTGGGCAGTTCATGTTTTCCATGCTGCAGTGTCTGAGGTAAAAGCTTCCTTTCTTAAAGAAAAAGGAAGGTTCTATTAAGTACAATTCCAGTCCCAGAATGCGGAGGGTGAATAAACATTCCAAATTTATATTCTTAAATATCATGAATTTTAAAGACAATCTTTGTCTTTAAGACATCTTTGTGTTTTGAGACTTGATGCTTTTTTATCATTTGGAGTTGGAAAAAGTATAAGCATCTGGGGAAGTCTTACATCCTGTTTACATTATAAACAGAGTACATTGCTCCCATTTCCCCCCCATCCCATATCAGCTATAGTGGATTTTTTTAAAAAGTGCCCATCAGAAACACGAGCTTCCCTCCTTCTGGTAAGGGGATAGCAGGAGCTGCTCTAAAATGATCACGTGCCCTCTGGAAAATTCGGCTTCACAGGTGAAATCAGGCCCTGACAGAAGGGGCTACTGGCTTGGAGGAACTGCAAGAGGGATAAACAGCTCCGCGCTGCCCTTAATCCTGCAGTGACACAGGTGGTCAGGTGCAAGACACTTCGGCGACGCCATGGGAGAGGAAGCTGGCTCTCTGCCTGTACGCAGCAGCAGCGGAGGTGTTAATCCCATGCTGCTGTGAGCGCTGAGTTCTCTCCAAATGAAATGAGGTGGTTGTAAAGGGCAGTGGAGACGCAGGGTTAACTGTGATATCCTGCAGGAGAAGATAATATTGAAGTGTCGGCGAGCGCTTTCACACACCCCGGTCATTTCATCTTTGTGTTCGACACAATGACTGGCAAGGGAGCACAGCACTTAAGGCTCAGAAGGGAGAAAAAGTAGGGGCAGAGGTGTCTAAAAGGCTTGGAAGTCAGAGAAGAGAAGGAAAAAAATTTCCATGTTTTTTACAGAAACTTGAGCAATAATCCTGGACCGTTGACACAGTTGCAGCCAGCAAAAAAGATGCAAAACCAACAAAAAAATCCCCCTGGGTTTAGGAAACAGTGAGGAGCTAGACTAAAAACCAGACACATTTCAGAATAAATTCAGTGTTTCAAAAGCAATGATGTGAAAGGCACATGAGCCTCAGTAATAAAATGTGATATGAGCCGTTACCGTAAACAAGGAGGAATAATTGACAGGGAACTAAAACAGATCCACAGAGCACGCATAGCCCAGGGCTCTGGCAAACCTATGGCTGAACGAGAGGAAGAGGAGTGGCATGGGGAGAAGTCAGAGGAAGACTAACAAATCACAGGCAAAAAATAAATAAATCACACAACAGCCCTTGATCCCCGAGACTGAAAATTCAGCTGGACTCACTAACTAGTCCCGTGGTGGATCAGCAGAAAGGAGAGTCAGTGTGTAGAAAAAGCAGAGGCAATCTACCCCCAGGACAAAGGAAAACAAATGTCTTCTGGGCTGAAGGAGAGAGGCAGGGTTTGTGAAATGGTTAGCCAGTTTGTTTGGGGAAAGTGGCCAGTTTGGGTGTGGAGGGGAGAAAAGCTGTGGCTGGGGTCTGAGCGCTACAGACAAAAGCTCTTTGGGAAATAGACTGGTGTGCCAGTGGAGCAGCCAAGGATGCATGGTAACCAGCGCAGGGTGCAGAAAGCTGCAGCTGAGCAAAGACGACAGATTAGATGGCAGGTTGTCACATCTTCCTGAGACACACCGTAGACGCGTGGAATTATATGCACAGACACATATATATGCATGTGTGTGTATGTTTATGGACTTCAGAAACACCTGAGAATATGCAGAGGTGGTGTTTCTAAACCTGTGAACAGTTTGGCAGTAGAAAGCTGTTCCAACAGAGAAGGATGCTGCACAGCCTCTTTCATGGAAACCCTATCCCCAAAATGCTCAGTGAGTTAAATAATACAGGCACTGCCTTAAATAATAAATAGTAGTGTACAAAAAAAAAAAGGGACGTTAAGAGACCGCAGGAAAGGAAAACCAGTGATGTTTTCAGCTGAGATTAGAAAAAGACGGATGGGGAGATGGGCACTTGTGACTGACCCGCTAGAAGGGAAGGCCCATGAAGCTGCTAGCTGATGTTAGGTAAGGTAGAAACCTTCTAGTGGGAAGAGGAATCAAATTTGTGCTTTGTTCCCCACAGCACGTGGGGAGCCAGCTACAGCAAGGGGACACAGTCATGCAACCTGGCGTGCACACAAGTGGTTAGCGGCAATCCATGCTCACAGGCCTTAGAAAAAGTAGTAACTTTTTACAGCTGCCATCTCCACAGCCACAGACAAGCTCACACAGATGGATGACGATGGTATCGCTTATTCCCATCCCGTTCGTATTTGTGATGTTTTCTCCCTCTGCTGCTGTTACGGCACCCACTGCTGCCATTTCCCAAGCAGTTTCTGCAGAGGGGACTTGCAACCATTTCCCTGCACCTTGCAAGCCACACGGTTTACACCTTAATTGGGATGTAGATTTTTCGGTGCTGCTTCCGAATAAATAAAGTGTGTTTTCATACATGTGAAGAGCAGCGTGTCATCTTCTGATCATCACTACTGTGCCAGTAACCGTCCCCTACCTAATATATCAATGGCTATTGCAATGTCATTTCCTTGTATCCAGTGAATATTAGAAGAGACGGGCAGAGATAGAACAATAATTGAAATGAAATTATGAAGATAAATACAAACTCCTGCCATTACAGTATATTCATGGTGTGTCATAAGCCAACAGAAAATGTCTGGGCTTGCATGCTTCAGTCATTCTCCTTCCCTGCCTGCAACACACTGCTCAGAGAACCAGAACAGAGGAAAGCAAAACACAGCCATTGATGTCCAGAGGAAAAAGAGCAGAAAAAAAAAGACTTCCTGCCTCACTAAACCTTGGGATTTGACACTTACAGTGCTTGATTCTCCAAAGAGGTCAATGAGAGGTAAGAGCTTTCATCACCTCAAAGAGTGCCTAGAGCTTTGTAGACTCAACCCTGTATGTCTTGACAGGTGTTTTGATTTGTTTTGCTGAAATATGTAGGACAGGTAGGTAGATCTCTCCTGTGTGCTGTCTGTCTCTCACTCTGTATGCCTCAATTTTGTGGACATTTTAGAAAAACCTGCTATCATGGTACATCTAAGCCAGTCCGCTTCACATTGGGGGAAACAGCTCTGCAAGTCTGTTCAGAGCCCCGTCAAGGATAAAAGAAGTTTCCATTGACTTCAGCAGGCTTTGGGTCAGATTCTGCAGAATGTGTCCAACACTGATTTTGCATTAAAAGCAGACACTTCCGTATGCTAAGAACCAGCATTTACAGAGAAGGTCAGCTATACAAGAAAGAATGCACTCGGGGCATTTGTATTTCCTTCCAATGACATAGGAAGAAGCCATGTAGTATATACATCCATTTTGTTCAAGCTACCCATTTAAGTGAGGGAAAAAAGAGAATGTGCAAGATTGTCCTTCCCATGTCATTATCAGCCATGGTGTGATTAGGAACAGAAGTTCCATCACTTTAACAGTAGACGTGAGAGTCTGGCACCCTTACAAAATCGGATGACCGTCTGTGATGACTTGAAGGGAAAAAAAGCTTCCCCTGTTAAGCAGCTTCCCTGAAATAAAAAGATGTGCCAGTGGTAGCAATTTTTATCACAGTTTGATAACCCTAAATATTCAGCTCCATTAGTCTCCTGCATATTGCAGTGTGAGCAGCTGCGGGTGTCTCAACATCAGCATTTTGATTTGGATTAGGTGAGCGCTTTTGATGAGGCATTCCTGGTTGTCCCCCATCTCCTGCTTTGACTTGCAACATGGAGTAGCTGTGAAGCACACAAGCAGATTCCTTTCATGTGAAATGGAAGCCAAAGACATGCTCCAGAAACACTCCTAACACGACCCAGCTGCTAATGGTGGGTCAGTCCATACCTAATGGTGGTTTCGTCCATGGGGCCAAACCAGAGCTAGTCTGCCCTGCACCCCAAACACCAACTCTTTCACTCCACAAGTCTTCTCTGATGCTACTTCACTACTGGCTTATGAAAAAGTGACTGAGATACCATTACCACGACTACCCCAAGTTTGCCCTTTATGCATCCTTTTGTTTTAAAAGTGGAGACCTGCATATCCACTAAGCAGCAACCATGCGGTGCAGCGAGATCCCAGATGGCATTGGAGTCTTTGGCAGGGCCAAGATGATCTTCCTACCAGGAGAGCATTTGTTCTCATTCAGGAGTCCTGTGGGCGTTGTTGGTCAGCCAAGTCTGTCTGTTAGTTTAAACCCCTCGGC
This sequence comes from Dromas ardeola, assembly GCA_013398915.1. Taxonomy (NCBI): domain Eukaryota; kingdom Metazoa; phylum Chordata; class Aves; order Charadriiformes; family Dromadidae; genus Dromas; species Dromas ardeola. The sequence continues at coordinate 150,630 of VYZM01007048.1, forward strand.
CCATCATTTCATGCTTTTCAGGTTGTCCCAGAAGTGGTCTTTTACTCAGATTAGGTGCTTAGGGAGCTGGTTATGCAGATTCCTTCCTTCCAAAGGTAACTTCACAGAAATTGCAGTGCCAGAAGTGACGTGATGTGATATGACCTCAAATATCTAGCCGAGTGATTCCCATGCAACAGATCAGATACTGAAATTCAAATGTGTATCTGTCTGCAATGTTTGCAAGCAGCTGCCTGAAAACAGCCCAAGCGGCTGTTTGAGAACAGTGCACGCAGGCAACAATCAGATGATTGCTCTTGCAAGAGGTATGATGAGTATTTGTTGTTATATCTGCCCCCAGGTTCGGTGGCTGCCCTGAGGAGAGAAGATAGAGAGACCACCAAGAGAAAGGCAAGAGAGGTAAAGCTCAGACGCAGTGACGGGCACTCTGAAATACCGACCCGTGGTGCGATGCTCTTGGTGGTCCTCCAGGAACTGAAGGGCTCACCAGCTGGGGAGCTTGTAACGATGCATGTCCTGTGGTGGGGGCTGACACCACTACTGCGCACTGTGGGATTAAACCGCAGTACTTAAAATGGAAAGACACCCATGCCCCTTTCCAAAATGGTGGGGCACACAGCATTCCCCTGAGTCGGATGGACTTGCTGCCTAGCGCTGGCCACCAGCTCTCGCGGGGGCTGCCCGCGCAGAGTTTGTCTGGGCAAATGGCAGCCCAAGGTTTCAAAGAGTGGTGGACCCACTGTTTGCCTAATGAGCTGGTCTCATGGTCAGCTGCTCCCCCTTCAAAAATCTTTTCTTCTTCCTACCTGGGACTTGCGTAGCATCAGTCTTAGCTACACTATTCTACAAATCTAGCTTAGCAAGATGATAGAGTTGTGTACTGCCAGAAATTGTTGCCCTTGTGTGTATTTATAGAACACAACCAAAGTCAGTTCTTGATCTTCTCTGGACTGAACTTGAAGCTCTTATGAAAACTACTTACTGAGCTCTTTCTCTTTGACAATTACTTGGACGCCTATGAACCAGACTTTTAATCTCACCAATGTGGTCTAGGCTACACTAATTTTTTTTATTTCCTTTTTTTTTTTAAATCAGAAGGACACATGAAACTGTCAAATAGACATCTCTGGTTTCCAGCGATCTATAAAGATAACTTTAATCAGATAAATATGAAATTTCATTTTTATAAGAGGTTTCATTGATTGCTTTTAAGAAAATAGGTTTTGGCATTGGCTGGCATTGGCTGTGCTACCATTCATTAATGCTTTATTCGCCTCCCATGTCTGCTTAGCAGTAATTTTACCTGGGACTGGTGTCAGACTAATTGGGTTTGGGAAATCCAGGTCATCGCAATACCATTTTTAAGCCCAGACTCACAGTTTGAAGGGGCTGGGCTGCCGCTGGCTAGCATGTGGTCAGCATGGCACCAGACCTGCTGTACCAGCTGCCCAGGTGCTCGCTCTGTCTGCGGGAGAGACCAGACAGACATACAGCCAAGTCTTCTGTACATGCAGAGGAGCGGTGCCCAGGACGCCCTGATTTCTGAGGACAACCCTGGCTCAGTCTGTTTACTCAAGAGCATAACTTCAGCACGTTTCTGGTCCTTTGTAGCTTCCCTCGTCTTTCAATATTTTTTACAAATCACCGTCAGTGATTCAGGAAGCTCCTGAATATACCCTGAAGCTGAAGCTCTTTCAATACTCCTGGTCGCAAATTGTCTGGTACTGCTACTGTGCATTGCTATAGGGCTTGCTATTTGACGTCCTCTATTGCTACTGATGAGGTAGAAAGTATTTCTTCCTTCCTGAGAAATAAGCACATCCCGTTTGTTTCCAAATACAGAACATAAATATTCAATGAACATTTCTTCTTTTTGTGTATCACAATTGGCAACTCTGCCTTCTTTAACACTGGACCTACAGGGACTAACAAAGGGAAGAGAAGTTACTGAACTAGATCAGTGATGTTTTTTGTCAGAAAAATTGGGTATGAACTGCCAATAAACAAAATTAAGTATGAAATCACAAGGAAGGTTGTAAAGTGGTTTCCACACTCCCCCCCACCCCTTGGGATCTGGGAACAAAAAGAACTACTTTAAGATTAATATCACTATTTTAATGAAGAGGATTATTTGGCATGGCACTACAGCTAGCAGGAGGATTTGTTGATCCAAGAGGTCCATTTGAATCCTGTTCTCCTGTATGATAGCAAGGATTTCATTAGGTCTCAGTATACTTAAATAATGCCTTCTTGCCCTTAATCCTTAAACCCAGGATTTTTTCATTAATGTTTTATCTTTCTCCGTCAGCTGTCTCTTTCCTAGCTGGTGACTTGTTTGCACAGCTATCAGACTTTCTGTTATTCACATTTGTTATATATAATAAGATTTGTAATGATCATTATTGGTTGCCACTTTCACTTCTTGTCTTTACGAAGATGGACTTGAAATCAAGAAGCCTCTCTCAGAATGACAAGTTGTGGGTCTGGGGGAATCTAATTAGGTTTTCTCAAAAGTAGTATTCTTATTTCTATGCTAACATTTTTCCTTGTAAAAATTATTTGACTGTAGCTGACCGCTGGAAATTGTCTTGGGAAAGTACTGAATAGACTACCGCAGGCTTGGAAGTGGTCTGTCTGCACACAGCGGAGTTTGTCAGCATTTCCATGAGGGAGCCACCAGTTTCCAGCTCTCTGAGTGACTCGTTTTTACCCTTTCTGAAAGAAAAATCCATCTGTCATCCCCAGCAAGTACAAGATTGTTTCGCTTGTGCTGGCTCCAAACCTGTAGCATCCAGCTCTTCTATTGGGACTTTGCCATTCACCCAAGCCCCACTGCAGGGTTGGGCTGCCAGGTCCAACAGCCCCGAGTAGCCTGGGACCCAACAGCCGCCTCCCAGCCTGGAAGTGCCGTTGGAGAGCTGGGAAGTGAGGCAAGGTATGGAGACGGGTCATTTCTCACCAGGAACAGGTCCCAGGGCTCTCCTCAGCAGTTTTAGGTAGAGCAGTACGGTGCTTCTCGCTGTATGGGGGGGTTTGGTATGTGGCTTGCAGTGCAAGGAAGCCTGGGCACCCCTGATGATTAATAGACAGGCTCTAATTAAATGCCTTTTGGTTTATAACCTGCTGGCAACTTAGCCTCAGGAGTGTCAGAAAAATTCTCCGTGCACTGAAGAAATACGCCATCTCCGGACAGGCAAAGGCATTTTTCATACGTGACCTACAGTGAATCGCTACTTTTATGCTCGAACTTCAATTCTTCATTAGCAGTGGGGTCGTTGGCTGTTCCTCCCTACGAAAACCACGCAGGCAGCACTAAGCACTTGAGTTAAAACAGGAGTAAGGACTTTTCAATCAGCCCCAAACTTTACAAAACGTGAGACTGCGGCAGCAGTGCGAAAGCTGCCGTGAAGGCCAGCCCCGCGGCAAATGCCCTCCGGTGCCGCCCCGTGCTCGGCTGCAGCTGGTGGCAGCGCAAGACCCAGGGGCAGCCACAGGCACTGGGCTACAGGGGGTGGGACTCGGCGTCTTCATTTGTGCGTCAAGCTTGCTGCTCTTTTACAGTCATAAATGAAGCGTTTGGCTGCGGCGGTATAAATAACAGGTGACGTTTTAGCAACGCGGGCAGCACAGGGTGGAAAGTCTTTAATCATCAGTGAGTTATGTGAGGTCCGTGTGGGTTTTGTGAGGTTCATTCATTCTCCTCTTTGGAGGCAATCACCTATTTGCTTCTGAAAACAAAAGTTAAAGTAAAAACGACTCATGTGCATTGCAAATAGCTTCTCAGGAGAATTTCTGATGTAGCAGCGTGGCAGAGCTATAACTCTGCGTGAGTGAATACCGGGAGGACAAGAGATGGCTATGAAGAGAAGCATCCTACAAGCACGTCATGAGCAATGGGGATGGGAATTGCTCAGGATAATTCAGCCTTCTGGACATGGGGACTTGGCTTTAACAACAGGCTTTGCTGGTAAAACACATTTTCTAAGTTGGCATCTGCCTCTCAGTGACCTGGGCCTCTCACATGCCTGGAACAGTCCATTCAGAATAAATGGCATATGCGCATATGCATGCATAATATAGCAAAACCTTCTCTCACTGCCAGCACCTTGCTTTTTTTCTAAATGGCACAATAATGAGGGTGAGTGATTTGTCACAGGAATATATGGAAAGTCGCAGCCTGATAACAGAGGGGGAAGAAACATCAGTTGCAAATATAAATAGTAAAAGTACCGAAAGTCTGTACTTTAATCCAAATCTCCTTGAGAATTTTAAGCTGTTTAACAATATTTAACAAGCTGTTTCAAGCCACGTGAAGACATTACGCCGCTGCCTTCCAGTAACAGCAGCCCGGCAGCATGGTGGGTGGGTGGGTGGGAGGGAGGGCTCCGCAGTCCCTCGCTTTTCCTTCGGCGCTGCTTTCTGCCTCCAAGCCAGCGCGCTCAACAGATGCTTCTTAAAAACCCACCACATTAGCTCCGTTACGCCCTCCCCCACCACCCACCCACTCGGCACCAGAGAAAGGATCTGCTGAACTTCCATAATCGCCGAGCAAAGGACTAGCCCGGAGAAAAAACAGATTCCCAGCACGTTCTGGCTCCCTGGGTGCGTCCATCCCCATGGCTTTCTCCTGCAAGAGCTGCGGAGCATCAGCGGCGTAGTCTTTAAGCTCTTATTTGATGTCATTTCTCCAGGTAGCTTTACCTCGACAACCCTCTCCAGCCTTGAGCGCTGTTGCAGAGTCCCGTACCCGCTTCTCCTCCCACCCCGTGATCTGCTGCCACTGTGGTCATCCCGCAGAAAGGGAATGGGCTGTGCTCCCACGCCGGCAGGGATGCTGGCAACCAGGGCACATCTCAGCTGCGCACTCATCTGCTGCCTCTCCTGTGGCGTGCAGAAACGCTTGCATTTCAAAGGATATTCAGAGCCTGGACCTGTGGCAGTTTGGGCTCATGGCCGATCTGACGCCTACACCCATTTTTATTTTTAATTATCTGCCAAAACTCTTTTTTTTTTCTCATACAGCGTTCCTGTCACACTCTGTGCAAAATCCCCAGTCTGGTTATGGGCATGTGTTGCCAGTAAGGGAGATGGAAACTTCTTATCCTGAAACCACAAGCGTGTTGCTGACACTAAATTTAGGATTTCCAATTGCAGAATCAGGGTTTTTTCACCCATCCTAACAATGCATCTGGAGTAGCATGTCCAGTTTGGGGATCCCCAGTCAAGAAAGATATCAACACAGAGTTCAGAGGCAGGTCGCTAAGATGGTTAGGGAAGGGCAGCGTGTGGCATATGGGGAGAGGCTGCGAGAACTGGGTTTGTTCAGCCTGAAAATGAGAAGGTATGGGGAGATGGTACGGCTGTCTGCAATGGGAAGGCACAGAGGAGATGGAGACAGACTTTTCTTGGAGATGCGCTGTAGCAGGGGAAGAGGCAGCGGGCACAAGGTGGAACGTGAGAAATTGGGACACGGTATGGGAGAAGCTTCTTTATCACAAGGGTCATCAAAGATTGAAACGGTGCCCAGAGAAGTTATGAAAGCTCCCTTCTTGGAGATATTCAGCTGGACAAAGTCATAAATAACCTGCTTTAATTGGGCCTGCTTTGAGCCGGGGTTTGGACTAGAGGGCCTCTGGAGCATCTTCCTGACTTCAATTATTTTGTGAGCCTGTGAACATCTTTTACTGAGCTATGCTTTTTCTTCCCCTGTGAGGCTTCTGTTAGCCAAGGCCAGCCCCATTTCTCTGTGGTTTGGGAAGACATGACTTTATCAGCACGGAACAGGGCTTGGAAATTGTTTTCTTCCCATTGTAGTGAGCAGATCTGTGCATCTTACCAAGCCTTTTTTCTGGGATGGTATACAGCATGGCGTACAGCGTGGTATACAGCATGCCTCTGCTGAATAGTCACACCATTAAACTTCATTTTCAGCCGGCTCGGAACAATCAATTGTATAAGAGATCCAGTGAGTCTTCCTAAAGCACCAAGGAGTGAGAAGTTTTATCTCAGAATATACTGAGCCTTGAAGCCTGGAGGTGACTGACAAAATGTAACTGAAGCGCGATGAGGTTATCCTTCTAATGATTTTTGATCAGAGAAGATACTCCCATTTGCCCAGTATTCCCTCCAGGAGTCTTTGACACCAGGACAAGAATTTGGGATTAATCTCAGCAAATGCAACTCCCCAAAATCTTTTCCTAAACATCCAGGGAAATAAACATCTGTCCATTTCCAAAGATTTGTTTTGCCCATTAGTCATCCTTGCTGTTAATTATGGCTTGTGCAGAGCTTGACTTTTCTGTGACCGTGAACTGTCTCTAAAATGAAAAAAATGCCTCTTTGATATGGAGATAATATACTTGTTATAAACCCTATCCCCGAGCATCTCTCAGAACTGGACAACTAAAGTACTGAATATATGCACTACCACTCAGCGCTGGTATTATATTGCCAGCATTTCAGAGTTAATTATTTTTGCTTTCAGAGAAGGAAAAGTAATTTTTAAATTGGTTTAATATCAGTCTCACACCAAAGGTGTTTCTTACTGCATTTCTTCCACAAACCATCAGTAGCATTAATTAAAATTTTCTCTTTTTTTCCAGCTCCTTCTTTCACTCTGAAGACTGGATTTTTTTAAGTGAAATAAGTAAATAGCTGTCATCTCAGGAGCAGGTCCCTCCAGAATCAGGTTGGAATTTGTAGGACGACACCCACATGTTGGCTCTTGGCAACAAGGGCACGGTGGCGTCAGAGTTACAAATGCTTAGTAACTGGCAGAGAAAAATACCCCCCCTTTACTTTAGGAAGAGCCAGACCTTGTAAGTCATGGTCCAGAGTCCCAGCAGCACTCCATTGCTCAAAGCTACCTCACTGAGGATCTTAACTAGCTCCCAAGACGACAAGACTGGAAAGGACAGAGCCTCGTATCTCCTCATTTTAAATTTAAAAAATTAGACTTTAAAAATTAAAAAATATTGTGTGAGAGCAAGAGACCTCTGGGGCCAGCTGCCAGTCTAATCAGTGGAAGAAGGTTAGGAGGGAGTGAAAAACTGGGGCCACGGGGAAGGAGACATTCTTTAACAGCCAGTTGCTTTATCAGAAATTGCATCTTGTCTAACACCAGACTTCATCTGCTGAATTTTTTCAGGTCTCTTTGAACATGTTTATGGTTTCTGCCCTCACAACATCCCACAGTGATTAGTTCCACTGTGCGTGGAGTGCATTGTGGAAAAAGCCCTTCCTGGTGGTCGCAGGAATATGCTGCCCGATAACCCAAGAACTAGAGGCACCCAGTGAAATCAGATAAGCAAGTCAACAATGCTTCTTCTGGGGTCTTCACCATCTTTTTCTCTGGGCAAAGGTCTTAAACTATTTAGTCTCTTCTCCTAGAGGGACCATTCCCTATCTTCCCCCTGTCTAACTCTAGGACCTGGCAGTGCTGCTGATCTCCCAGGTCTGGGTCCTCCCAACTCCGTCACTGCTCCTCAGCAAGGAAGGGGGGTGACCTCAGCACACACCACTCCCCCAAAATGTCCTGGTTTTGGAGGCTGCATATGGACTGGGCAGGTCCCCGCATGAGGATCAGGGATACAAGGCACTGAAGTGACAGTACTCCTGTGGGATTTGTCACCCTATGGTGCTAATATATCATTTCAAGGATGATATAGCTTGGGCGGTGGCATCCTGTATTCCAAGATATGGGCGTACCCAGCTATTACAGGGTCCTGCTCTGCACCTTGCTCCTTGCCAGGTCATTTCCAGGTTTCTACATCCCTTTATGATCACTTCTCAATTTTGTTCAGTCTTCCTGGGACAGCACCAGGCTCAGCACTGATTTTTCTGGAACATCCTCTCTCCAGTGACAGAGGTGAACTTTTCTTCCTGCTTTTGCCACCGACCTCATCCTTCGTTCATTTGTGAGCATTTCATGTTGGAGTTGGGTGGAGAAAGTATGGGATGCCAGCAGGATTGCCCTTCTTTGCACATTTCCCTTCTTTCCCACTTTAAGAGCACTTTGAGTGGGAAAGTGCATCTTCTGCCTAAGAACAACTACTGACACTGTCTGCAATGGTCCCAAGAGCTCGTTAATTCTATTTATTCCAGTTTCCACTCTCTGATGAGCATGGAAATCACATCCTGTAAAGAAATTGGACACACTTGCCTCCTGCTGCTGCTCCAGTACGCAGGCTGTGAGTCTGTGCTACGCTGCCAAGAGCGTGAGCGCAGGCTCCCCCTGCTCCCCACCTCCACCTTCAGACTTCGCAGGCAGAGAGCTGCACCAAACAGAAATGCTCTGACCGCCTTCCGAGGCTGCCTATTCATCAAGCAATGAGGACAAGAAATTAAAATGTGCATATTTCAATGCAGAACAGATGAACCCCTTCCGCCAGCAAGTACTAGCAACGCCAGACATTTTAGCATCAAGTCCCAGTAAAATTTACTTAGGCTCAAGATGGCAGATAGATTCCAGTGCTATCAAGTCACAGTTACAAAGCCGTAGTAGTATTGTGCCTGACAGCTTTGTACAAGGTTTAAAATCAGGTAAGCCTTGAGTTAACCTAGTTGTACTTAAATATGAGGGCTAAGACAACCTCACGTAAGGGCACCGTATTCCACACCTCGCCTCTCATGCAGGGGAGAACATCTTAGAGGCAAGCCATGCATTTCTTTCTGGTACAAGTACTTTAGTAATCTCTATATAAAAATGTGTATACACACAGGCACACGTTACAGCCTCACCTTCAGGCCGAGAGTGTTTTCCCTGGCATTTGCCAGTCACACAGCGCTAGTGAATAGTCCTGTGAGCGCAAACAGAGAGAGACATGGTATTTTCAATTTGGTCTACTCAAAGATATCCTCTATATGTAAGATATACAGAAAGAGTTACTCCTTAAGCTTTCAAGGTTGTGGTGATTGCTTTCAATATCTAGCTTTTCCCAGCAGAGACTTTTGCGTGGCAAGCTCTCTACAAAGCTTACTTAGAAGAAAAACCCATCAGAAGCAGTGACAGACCAGGACAACCTGCAGGTCAGGTGGAGGCGAGGCAATGGGATTTAGTCTTATGTGCACCAGAAAAGAAATCAGGTTGCATTTTTTAGGTTGTCTGATATTGCAGTTCCTTCTGACATGGGAAGTGAAGGGACTTTTATGTCGTTCTTTCTATGCCATTCTTCAAGTGATCGGGCTCAGAGGCATCTCTCGCATGTTTTTAGCTGCCGTTATTTCTCCTGCTTGTTTAGTTGCAAGACTACTTGTTCATCTTCAAATGATGTTTGACATCTTACTGTAAATAGTCTGGGTTATAAACACCTCAAGTGTCAAAGTCTGAGTGTGTTTGCCTGCCATTCTGGTTTGCCTCTCTTTCTTATTCTGCCTGTTCAGCAGCTGTGTCCTTGGTGACGACTGTGTTGGAACTTGGAATCTAATTTAGACACAGGTTGGGAATTATCCAGTTAGTAGAGCTGGCTGGAAGATGAATATTCAGCTCCAAACCATGAAAAATTACTCCAGAAGGGCTCGCAAGGAGCAGGGGACCTGGAGGCCATGAGAACATGGCTGCCGAGGAGATGCAGGGCTGGGAACCGGGGCTCAGTCCCACAGCAGAGGAAATTATTTCATGAACCAGGTACATCCTTGCTCCTGTCTACTTCTGGCAGGATTTCAGAATGACCACGTTCCTGCAAAGCATTTCCTACCACTTTTGGTCAGAAGTAGAGCCTAATCCAGGCAGGTGAGGTCCACTCTTCACATGTGAGATCTTTACCCGTCCATCTCAGCCTGATGTTGCAGAGCCAGGCAACCTGCAGTAGGCTGAACACTGGCCAGCAGTAAGTATCTCATCCAGCTATAATTCAGGGGCCAAAATTCTCAAAAGCACATCAACTCACATCATCATTTTATAGGATTTAAATGAAAACAGTAATTCATCAGAAATATGTAAGGAAGTGACTCTCCATCCGATAGACATTCTTCCCATATTAAAAGAGACACAGAAGCAATTATCTTCATATGCCTTTTCCTATGCAAGTGGATTAGTATCATGTCTCCGTCTCAGACGATATTCAAATGTGACTTGGGATTAATTAAATCGCAAGACACCTGGAGGGGAAGTCAGAAGCATGTACACTTTCTACTCCAGACATTTTTAAAGTGAGGAAAGAGGAATGTTTTACCAGCGAGACCTTTCGGTCTTGATGGGGAAGAGGAACTGAAGACCAGCTTGGGAATTTCAGGGCAGAGAGCACAGAACAACCCAAACCATGAAAATATACATGCTTGTAACTGTAGCTCCCACCTCATGCAGCCAGTGATCTCCGGTGTCCAGCAGCAGTTGAAGGGCCAAGTGAGAGGTTCCCGCAGGTGCTGCACATTGTGCACGCGACTGTTTAAATTCAGGTTACCTGTAAACCAACAGCAGACCCCTTTTAGTGACAAGTCTGGTGACGGCAGCAATTAGAGTGACCCTGCTTTCAGTTGCTTCCAATTCACGGCCAGTATGTAGGCTGCAGCTTTCCACCCCCTGCCATCCCAGGGAGGGGTGAGGCCTCGCTGGAGGAAGGCAGGCTTGGACTGAACAAGCACAGGCAGACTGAGCAAGATGATGGGATGAACTCGAGAAGACGTAAGGAAATAGATGCTGGGCAACCAGCAAGAGGGGAAATACATACCTGGTTATGCAAGGGGGTTGGGAGCAGGTGAAGGATGGGGAACGGAGCTCAGGGTTGCAGTAGCAAGTCTGTGGATCAAAACTCTGAGAGTTGTCAGCCACAGATGTTGCTTGGGGGTGTTACAGCCAGGCCCCGGGCTCCTTCTAGCTCCAGCCCTTTTCTTCAGGAGGCTGTACAGCAGGCACCCAGGCACAGCAACGCCTTCTTCCCTGCAAAGCCACCACAGTGTTTTCTCAGTGCTGGCGTGTATTCAAGCCTCCCTCCTATGCCAGGTAAGCTGACTCTCTCATGAGCAGCCACCATCCTTCCTCCGGCATCTCCCAGAGAGCTGAGGATGGACCAGTAGCCTCTGCTTTCTCCTTGAAACCTCTCTCTGGTTGGACTGTGTCTGGCAGCTGTGGCACCATGTGGAGCTACCTAAACCACAGCATGGCTTTAACTCTCTCACCTGGTTGCAGGAGGGCATGACCCCCTTGCAGCAGCCAGCTGGAGACCCACACACACCACATCCAGAGGTGAGGGAAGGCTGCAGAGGCACTGGAGAGGCAAGAGCAGCAACCACTTCTCCCTGCAAGGCAAGGTGGGAAATCCAGCACCTACAGCCATGGCACAGGGTGCTGGATGACAGTCAGGCCAGCACTGAGTGGAAGGAGGCTTTGATATCTCAGTGACAGGCTGACAGCAATTACAGAAGACCACCACTGCTTACCCTCCCTTCCTTCACGGCTCATAGGGAGGTGGGCTGGTCCCAACTATCCATGCGGGTTTTCCAGTGTATTGATCGGGACTCCCTCTGCCAGCCCTGTTCCCCAGCTGTGTCACCTGCTGCCTTTGCTTCATTTTCAGTGGATCATTGCTGAACACAGAGCTGAGCCCCCCATCTCACCTCCTGCAGAGTTGCCCCACTCTCCTCCCCCGTCTTTTTCCAGCCATTTGGGCAAGGAGAGCTGTGCAGGCAGGCAGGCACCTTCAGGCAGGAAGCCCCTGCTGCTGATCTCTCCATCGTATATGAGCTCACACGTGTCTGATCTCAGGTGAAGTTATTCTCAAAGATTCTTAAGTGGAAACAAAGTCCCAGTGTCCCTTGGCTCCAGCTCAACACCTTTCTTGAGGTTTCCCACCATACCAGCTAGCAGCTCCCCAGTAAAACATCACTTTAATGTAATTTCCCAATTGTTAGTGATTATTCCCTGAAGGATTAGAAACTGGGGAAAGTTCTGGTGGAATGCAAAGAAGCTAAGGGGAAGGAAAGAGCCAAAACTGTCTGCAAGGAAAAGCTCAAGTTAAAATGAGACAGCAAACACGATACCGCGCATCAGCCGGAGCAGAGCAGCCGTCCATCTGCCTGCTGTGTAGGAGAGCAGGTATCCCAGCAAAGCTGTAAGCCGTGACGGAAAAATTGTACCATCGTCTGCGTTACCGTGAGTTTGCCTGGGGGGAAAGAGCACAGTTACACAGAGGCGTTGGTGCTGGGTTCACGCGAGGTGCCTTCCTACCCAAGGCAGTCTGTTTGTGTGCCTGAGCCTCTCAGGCTCTTAAATTGAGCTCCAGAGCCATTTCACAACCCGCATCAGCTGCGGCGACTCTGCCTGCTGCCCCTGCGCTCTTTGTTAACGAGCTTGTCTCTCTGCGGGAAATACTCCTCACACAGATCTCTGCTCCCCATCCGTCCTCCCCCCCGCCCCCGACTCCCACTCGCTGGAGACAGGACGGGATCCAACCGTGCTCTGCCAAGTTACAGGGGCTGCCTGACAGCCACAATGAGGGAGCGCTTTATATTTCAGAGCTCTGTGCAACGATTGCCTAATTAATCCCCATCCCCCACCCCTACATCCAGTACGGAGGGAGGACGTCTCGATTTTCTCGTTCTCCCGATGAGGGGAAGCTGCAACACGGCAAACTTCGACGATTCGCTCCTGGTGAGCAGGAGAAGGGACCTGGAGAGAGGAAGCTAATGCTGAGACACCCCCCCACCCCAAAGTAAAGTACAGGGGAATAAAGAAGGCATCTCATGAGCAGGACTCCTCGCCAGCATCTCTCTCCACCTCACTGTGCTTGGAGGACAATTAAATTACAGTGCCGCTTCCCTTTCATTGTGATCCAATTTATGGGGGAATTAACGGGGGCAGAGAAAGAGGCCGCCTTTTCTTTTCCAGGCCGGCATGAAGCCAGAGCCAGGGCAACGGGCAACTATCAGCCTTCTTGAAAAGCACGATGCTTGCCAGGACGTCTTTATTAGAGAGGAGAAGGGGTGGAGGGGAACAGGCTGCTGTAGGAACGAAAGGCAGATACAGACGCCAGCCTTGTTTACAGCAGGGATTTTGCACTGGTGCAGCTAAATCCTCCAGTTCAAATTCCCCCCACGGGCGTCTGCCACCAGCACAGGCTGGAAAAAAAAAAAATCACAGCTGAGACTTCTCGGCGGCCGCCTGCAGAAGGAAGTCTGCGATACAAGAAGGGTGTTTGGCTCACTCGACCGAGCAGCTCCAGAGCTCACGCAACACCTTTGAGTGATAGTTTCCCATTCTTCCCTCAGGACCCGCTCCTCCCCCAAGCTCACAGCATCCCTGTCCCTGCAGCAGCCCCCTCCCCCGCTGACAGTGCCACCCTGATGGGCAACCGAACAGGCCATGGTGCCTGTCACCACAGAGGGACAGCAGGTTGCTGGACACTGTAGTGGAGACACACATAGTTGAAAATATAATAAAATCCAGGCTTCTCACAGGTCGTTTGTCCAGGCTGCGGGTTTGCTGTGCTGCAGATGGAGACATGGGAGCTGGATCTTGTAGTACCATTTCAAGTGCAGGGTGGTGTTATGGCTT
>VYZM01007048.1:164163-224714 GCA_013398915.1 Dromas ardeola
AGCCCAGCCGTTGCTGACATTACCAGCTGTGGTCCAGAAGCACTTTGGAAGCTTTTGCAGAGCATGAAGACACAGGGATTAAACCATGAGGCCAGTGAGATCTGCGCAGGATGCACATGACAATGCTTTGTGAAACAATTCTCTGTATAAAGCCAGATGGACTCCAAAGGCATCTGGTTTGATGGCACTTCCGCTACTCCAGAGCCACCCATATATCTCTGTGCCACACTGCTTCATGCCCTGGGAGCGGTGCTGTGTGGTGGCACTGGGACAGGCCTGTGCTAACAGGGAACTGGGGGATGCAGGAGACAGTGGGAACAAGAGGAACAGGGAAGAAATGTTCCCAGGTCCACGCTTCCCCTCTGCAGAGCCCCTGTGACACTTTTGCTCCCTGTTATGTTCCATGTAATTGAGGTTTTTCTGCTCACCTGAATAGCTGAGTCCTTGGATGATCTCCAGGATCTTGGAGAGCAGAGAGTTGATTGCACATATCCATCTTCCAGTGTACAGACTGAGGAAAGAGAGAGGAGACATGGTGTCCCTGGGAAGCCATAGCTCAGGTAGTTGCATTGGCTACATCCTTAAATTTACATCTCCAGTGCCTCTGGTGCTGGAATGGCACGGTGACATTTCTTGCATCTAATCCTCTTTGAAAGTTCACATATATTCAAACTGTTGAGATGTGCTTGAATCCCTCGGCTCACGTTAACTCCCTTCTGTGTGTGGGAAAGTTTCTCCAGATGGCAGATCACATAACGGATGAGCAACTTCATTGTCATTTCTCTCCAGAGCTGGAAAAGAGCAACCCTGGTCAATGGAGAGTTTCTGAAGAAGCTTCCTGTGTATGGACTTCTCCTTGACACCAGGGCAGTGGAGGTGGTGGCACAGCCAAGGACCAAAGGAAAGGGCTAGTTCCCTGCTGGGACTCTGGGCATAAGAACCAGAGGAGTCTCGTACAGAGCAAGAGAAATGGGTCAAAAAAACATTTCTGGAGTCTGGGGACTCCTGGGCAGAAAGAAAATGGTTCCAGAAGTCAACGCAAGTAGATCACCCACCCACAAAACTGAGATGGTTAGAAAAGCCCAAACGGTAGCCTGGGTGAGGAAGAAAAAGACACTGAGTGCCGCCTGAATTATGTACCTTTGCACAGATTGACTATCATCGTAGCTGTACAAAGGCGTAACTCCTTCTCCAGAGCACAAGCAGAAGGAAATGATGACTCTTAATCCCTGAAATAAAATGACGAAAGGATGCAAATTAGGAGTGAGTGAAAAGTTACTTGCCTCAAAGGAAGCCAAGGACCTAAAATTGCACAGTGAGTGCAACGGTGGGACTGCGTGTGTTAAAACCTAATGAGATGTCAAAGCCTGCGTGTATCTGATGAATGAATTAGCTGTTAATTCTTAATTTCCATGCCTATCTCCCTCCAGCCCCTTTTCACCTGGGGCTGCCTCTTGAGCAGGGAGAGCACGGATACAGCCTTGCCAGTGGGACCAGTGGGCTGAGGTAGCTCAGGGGTCTGAGAACAGACGCTCTTCTAAAGCAGGTTCATTATCCAAACAATACCCTGCTGCTTTGTTTTAATTACTGTTGCTTGAATTATGACACCAGGTCCCAGCTTTGCTGTGCTGTCGCTGCCTCCCACGGTCCCACAACAGCCACCCAGCGCAGCTCCTTGCAGACCTCATCTTGACCTTGATCTTGGCTACCCCTCATCAACCTGGCCTTTCCCTGCTGCTAATACAGCGGCAGCAGCAAGCGCAGCGTGGTTTGTATCTAAAATGTAAGGGGAGGGGGGGGAACTGTACTCCCAGTAGTGCTCAGGAAACCTCTAATGACAATTCAGCACCTAATGCTTGTGTAACACAGAATCATGGAATCACGGAATTTCAGAGTTGGAGGGGACCTCTAGAGATCATCTAGTCCAACTCCCCTGCTAAAGCAGCATTGCCTAGAGCACATGCCTCAGGACTGCATCCATGTGGGTCTTGAAAGTCCCCAGAGAAGGGGACTCCACAACCTCCCTGGGCAGCCTGTTCCAGGGCTCTGTCACCCTCACCGTAAAGAAGTTTTTCCTCGTGTTCGATCGGAACTTCCTATGTTCCAGCTTGTGCCCGTTACCCCTCGTCCTGTTACTGGGAACCACTGAAAAGAGCCTGGCTCCATCCTCCTTAAACCCACCCTTTAGATACTCGTAAACATTAATGAGGTCTCCCCTCAGCCTTCTCTTCTCCAGGCTAAAGAGTCCCAGCTCCCTCAGCCTTTCCTTGTAGGGGAGATGCTCCAATCCCTCAGTCATCTTTGTTGCCCTATGCTGGACTCTCTCCAGTAGTTCCCTGTCTCTCTTGAACTGGGGAGCCCAGAACTGGACACAGTATTCCAGTTGTGGCCTCACCAGTGCAGAGCAGAGGGGGAGAATGACCTCCCTTGACCTGCTGGCCACACTCTTCCCTATGCAGCCCAGAATTCCGTTGGCCTTTTTGGGCGACAAGGGCACATTGCTGGCTCATGGATAATTTCCTGTCTACCAAGACCCCCAGACCCTTTTCTTCAGAACTGCTTTCCAGCATTAATATATTAATTCATTAATACACTAATTCATTAATACACGACCAGAAGGTGTGTATTAATGAAGCATGACTTCTGCTGAGGTTTTTATTTAGGTGGTGATGGCATGAGGATTGTGGGAGACAGACATCCTAGCCAGTGACCCTCCGAGAGCAAGGGGAAGCGTCCTAGGAAAGGGAGAAGGAGCTGGAAAAACTAATGTCACTGACTTCAAAGATGAAGGATTCTCTTTATACTCTGAAAGTGACTGAGTAAAATGACTGGCATCATTAGTTAGCTAAATAGGATTTTCTACTTGTGTCGGATTATTTTAAACGCCAATTTGATTAGCCTGATTGCTGTTGATTTGTCCCTAAGAAGTGCATTACATTAATTTAGCCTTATATTGAGAAAATACTTTGAATTATGATACCATTTATTAATGTGATTTGCTTTCTCCTAACAGATGTGTTAGCTTGGTCCAAAGCGCTTGAAGCTTAGTTTTTGGAGTTGAGTTCACAGCGTTAGTTTCAGCTGTGGGGCAGAGCTGCCCCCTCCATGAACGTTTGCAAGCCACCTGGTCGTGAAGGGACTCCAACCATCCCGTCCACTTAATAGAAGAGAAAGCAGATAACCCCTCGTGCCCAGCTGTACTAGTCACCCGAGGGGCAGGGCTAGTTCATACGTTCTGGATAAACCCCTGAAATGATGAAAAGCACTGCTTTTCCTAATGTTTTTAAGGAGAAGGAGTTCACAGGAGAGGAAGGAGGAGGAAAGCTTACCGCATCCTTGCTGAAAGCACCACCAAAAGTGAGATCCCATGGCCCAGGAATGTAGCCAGCATTAAAAGTGATTGCACTACGGTATATGATTAACAATATATTGCTCCACCGCCACTTCCCAGTGCTTTTACTTACTGAAACGTTCCTGGTGAGCTCCCATCCGTGCTCAGCTACCCACGGCACCAGGACAGAGATCACCCCTCATCTTCAGCCACACGTTTTGGAGCCTTCCTTCTGATAAAAGGTCACCTAGAGACTCAAACAAACATTTTAAGGACACCCTTGTAAGATTTTGTGCAGGTCATATCAATAACTGATCTCTTAGGATGCTGCTGTAGTCTTTGGCTGTAAAAGAGCTGTGGTTCTTTGCTCGTGTGCCTCATGCGTGGAGCCCAGCCCTGGAGATGGTCAAGCACTGCAGCAAGTACCCATGGTGAAACAAAACACAGACTGACCTCCTCAGGCTAAAAGCAACTTGAGAAGGAACACCCTTTGAGTCCATCTTGAAATGCTGAAACTCATGAAATTTCAGGGTTGGCCTCGGCACCAACAGATCAAACCCAGGTTATTAAATCCCACAACCAGCTATGAGCAACCGCGGCCCTCGCTCCATTGGCCGCCTCTTACAGCCCAGACGCGCTGGGAGCACTCCCTCGTATCATCAGCTTCTTGGTCATGCCAGGTGAGGGAAACGTTTCCAAGATTTCATTTAATACCTGTATTTAATCCATTAGCTCTCCCTGCAGACCTCCTGAAGGCTGGGCTGTGATTAAGGAGGAGATAAGTGCCCTGTTTATTGCTCTCCTGATACTTCTCCGCTTTCCTCTCCACTTCCACAGGCAGTTTTCACCCCACAGTCATGCAGCGCCTCAGAAATGTGCATGGGACCCTCCTGCCCTGTCCCTTCGGGATGAGTTGAAGAGGAGAGACCCCCCCCAGCTCCAACAACGCAGCTCTCACTCTCCTGTGCCTGCATCAGAGTAAGATGTTCCACTCATCGTAGAGAGGGGAGCTTCACAGGCAGCGCTGATGGGCGACAAAGGGAGAAGGGCTGGGAGCAAAATCCTTTCTCCAAGCATCCATACTTCCAAGCAGACATCCGTATCATCAGGCGTAGCCAGCATGGATTCACCAAAGGGAAGTCATGCTGGACCAACTTGATAACCTTCTGTGAAGAAGGGACAGGCCTCTTCGATGAGGGGAGAGCAGTGGATATTGTCTACCTGGACTTCAGGAAGGGCTTTGACACTGGCTCCCATAAGATCCTCATAGAGAAGCTGATGAAGTACAGGCTGGATGAGCAGACAGTGAGGTGATCTGAAAAATGGCTGAAGGGCCAGGCCCGGAGGATGGTTATCAGTAGCATGAAGTCTCGTAGGAGGCCAGTAACTAACGGTGTACCCTAGTCAATATGAAGTCCAAACCTGTTGAACATCTTCATCAATGATCTGGATGATGGGGCAGAGTGTGCCCTCAGCACATTTGCTGGTGAAAACAAACTGAGAGGAGTGGCTGATACACCAGAGGGTCGGGCTGCCATCCAGAGGGACCTCGACAGCCTGGAGAAATGGGCTGAAAGGAACCTCATGCAGTTCAGCAAGGGTAAGTGCAAAGTCCTGCACCTGGGGAGGAACAACCCCATGCACCAATATATGAGCAGCTTGGCACAAAAGGATCTGAGGGGTCCTGGTGGACACCAGGTTGAACATGAGCCAGCAATGTGCCCTTGCACACACAAGGAAGGCTAATGGTATCCTGGGCTGTGTTAGGTAAAGTATTGCCAGCAGGTCAAGGGAGGTGATCCTTCCCCTTTATTCAGCACTGGTGAAGCCACACTTGGAGTGCTGTGTCCAGTTCTGGGCTTCCCAGTACAAGAGAGAGATGGACATACTGGAGAGAGTCCAATGAAGGGCTACAAAGTTGAAGAAGGGACTGGGGCATCGAGGAGAGGCTGAAAGAGCTGGGGCTGTTCAGCATGGAGCAGAGAAGGCTCAGGGAAGGATCTTATTAATGTATATAAATACCTGAAGGGAGGGTGTGAAGATGACGTAGCCAGGCTGTTCTCCAGTGACAGGAACAGAGGCAATGGGCACAAACAGGAACACAAAAGGCTCTGTCTGAACATCAGGAAATGCTTTTTTACTATGAGGGTGACTTAGTACTTGCACAGGTTGCACAGGGACGTTGTGGGGTCTCCGTCCTTGGAGATCCTCAAAAGCCATCTGGACATGGTCCTGGGTGCAGCCCGCTCAAGGTGGCCCTACTTGAGCAGGGGCATTGGACCAGGTGACCTCCAGAGCTCCCTTCCAACCTCAGCTATTCTGTGATTCTGTGATTTTGTATAGTTACAGCCCTTGGCATGAAGAAAAGTTATCAGCAAGATGGACCGAGAGTCACCTGCAAACCACCTGTTCTCCTTGATTCCTTGCCATTAAGCTGTAGGCTTGAGTATCATGTTTCGTTCTCCCACTTTAAAGGGCAAATCAGTTATTTTCGTATTTTCCCCTCTTCAAAATACAAGAGGGCTGGGGGAAGGGAGGGAAAAGTGACCAGGCCAGGCAGGAATGAGAGTAACCATCTCCAGCAGACTGTGCTCTGCCTACAGCTCCTTCTGCTGACACGCTCCATGAATCCTGCAGCGTGGCCACGGCTTCTGTAAAAACCAGAGAGGACGAGCATGAGTGTCTGAATCACAGCAGCTTCTGCAGCTGTTGCTGCTATGGCACAGGCTGCACCGGTCTCACTGAACATTTGCCTCCTTCTAGCCCTAAAAAATGCTGGATTTCCCGTTCAGAGCAATCCATCAGCAGCCATGAGGTGAGAGCGGTTCCCATTTCTGCTTCGTTCTTACATCCCCAGGTACCAAAGGGTGTTTCATATGGGACAGAGAAAGGTTCTGGTTCACTGCCCCTTTCTCCTCAACAAACGAAGATGACCAGAGGGCTGGAGCACCTCTCCTATAAGGACAGGCTGAGAGAGTTGGGGCTGTTCAGCCTGGAGAAGAGAAGGCTCCAGGGAGCCCTTATAGCAGCCTTCCAGTACCTAAAGGGGGCCTACAGGAAAGATGGGGAGGGACTCGTTATCAGGGAGTGTAGTGATAGGACACAGGGGAACAGCCTCAACCTGAAAGAGGGTAGATTTAGATTGGATATCAGGAAGAAATTCTTTACTGTGAGGGTGGCGAGGCACTGGAAGAGGTTGCCCAGGGAGGTTGTGGATGCCCCATCCCTGGAAGTGTTCTAGGCCAGGCTGGATGGGGCTTTGAGCAGCCTGGTCTAGTGGGAGGTGTCCCTGCCCATGGCAGGGGGGTTGGAACTAGGTGATCTTTAAGGTCCCTTCCAACCCGAACCATTCTGTGATTCTGTGATTATAAATAAAACCTTAGTAATGCATGACTGATTTCCCTTCCAACATGGATTTCCAGTGTTGATGCTCTTTTTATTACTGACTTAGACATGAAGAAGCAGTTTTTATGTCCACTGTGGACTTGGAAATGCACTACACGCTTTCTGCAAACAGAGAGCCGTTCATCTCCCGTTCATTGGTTTTGACCACCTGAACAAATATGCCCCCACGCACAGTATTCATTTGGCTTGTTTTCAGTATTTCTAATGGCTTGACTCACACCTTTCCCGGGGCAGACTCCATTAGCGTGTGAATTACCAGTCCCGCAAGGAGCTCATTAGTACAGAGCCAAGCCAGAGGTTTTTAGTTCATGGTAGCACCTGGTCCACTGGTGCACCAAAGATGCTAGTGCCCGCTGCATGAGGCGCAAAATATGCAAAGAGTTAAAAAAACAAAGCCCACCCAACATTGAAAGGGCTGAAAACGTGGCATTTTGACACCTGTCCAACTGGAAGAAACCACATCTGCCGTCTATGGAGATAAGCTCTTTTATTCTGGACTTCAGAAAGGCTGCAATGACGTGACTGTCTAGGTAACAAAAACTTCAACTACTGTTTGCTGCTCTTGGCAGTAGCTCCTACCTAAAACGTACAAAATTCCTTATCTGTTAACATTCCCAAAGGGAGACATCCTTCAGGAGGGCTGGGCAGCCCCCCTGCGTGACTTTATGTGCTTGTTTCTCATACACAGACATAACAGCACACTCAGGTGAAACCTTCAAAGAAAGAGGTACTTTTTAATGTGACATGGAACTCATTTTGGCAACTCATTGCTGCGAGGTATTCTTGCACCAAGCCTTCTAGCATGGTGAAAGTAGGAGTCAGATCATTCAAATAGACCTGCAGGCTCCTGCTGAAGTTGATTGCTAATTTGGGGACCTTCCTGATGCCTTTGCATAACTTCCAAGAGGCTGGCACACCTGGAAAATATTACCTTCCTAATGGGCTCCGAGGCAATGGAATACACCAGGATAAACGCACCGTGAGCCAAGTCCCTCTTCAGCGTATTGGACTTTAATTTGCTTGGATACAGCACCCGTGTGGCCTGGGAGAGTATCGCGAAAGGGAAATTTCTCTCAAGATGCATCATGTTCTAAAGGCCATATTTCCCTCTAACCCCATTTCCTTCTACTTTTCCCTGCTGTAATGGGGATAGTTTTCATCTCCTGACATCACCAGAAGGCCTGAGAGGTGTTGAAAGCACTTCTTCTTGGAAGAAAGCATTGTATGGCAAAGGAAGAATAATTGTGCTGACAGCGCAGGGAGAACAGATATGTCTCCCTAAAAAGATTTTAGTGCCTCATTTGCAATCAGAAAAAAAAAAAGTTGGTGTTTTTTTTTTTTTTGTTAGAAGCAGCAGGGAAACACGAGAAATTCAGCAACTCAAAGTATTCCCAAGGAAAAAAAAAAAAAGGGGTTAAAAAAAAAAAAAAAAAAAAGGAAAGATCAAATCCAGTCCTACCCAATCACATCCAGCTCAAGCAGCAAAGATTGCGTGTAAGGGAGCGACCAGCCTGGGGCTGATGCCAGTTCCCTCCCCACCAGGAAACTGGGGGGCGAGGCCGGGGGACATAGTAGGTGTTGCCCCCTGAGCCCAGCCAAAGCCTCACTTCTGGAGAAGGCACAGACCTACCATTCATTAAACCTCTCTGCCGGGATGTGGTACAGCCCGAGGCGGTCATGGCCGAGACCTGCATGGTGGACCTCAGCGTGACAGGGACACATGCCCCAGGAGTGGATGTGGCACAAGGCAGAGCTGCTCGGTGGTGATGGTGGTGGTGGAGAAGGGACTGAAACTTTGTTTTAAATGGACAGCTGGGTGCGAGTTTACGAGGGCCCGTCAGCACTGACTGGGAGAAGAAGAACAACCGGCACCTTTGCAAAGCGTGGGTATGGATAATCTGGCCAAAATACCCCAACCTGTCATTCCCCAATTTGGGACAGGGCTGGTTCAGACACTGCAACCCAAGCATCCCCAGGTCAGCTGGTATTAAAAACCACCATTAAATGCTGATTGGCATTCTTGTGCCCCCAGACTGTATGTTAAGAGGACATAGGAAAAGCATGGACTTCTGCTAACAGTGCCTGGCAAATCTGGCATTGGATCAGGCAGATTTCCCTTGTCAGAAGCACAGGAAAAAAAATGTTTTTAAGACTAAGAGGATCCCTTTACCAGGTGAGCCAGGCTTCTCGGCTCTACGCACAATTTTAGCTCACTGCAAAATTAGCACTGCTCACCCTCCTTCTCCCAGCAAGTAATGGGATGGCAGAGGCTGGCGACACGGATTCCAGGTGAAAAATAAGCAGGAGCAGTACATCAGGGCTTTAATCGAATCTGTAGGAGATGTGATTTTTCCTCCTTGCCAGACGCACCTTTTTTTGTACGCAGACATCAATGCTCGTGGAACAATATTTGATCAGCCTTAATTTTCAGGCTGGATCCCTGCCTGTTCCTCCGGCTGAGCAGCCCAAGGTTTCCTCCTGCCGCCTGTGGCCAGCTCTCGGCAGAGATTTGCGCATTCGTCGCTGCGTGCCGCCGGGGTGAAGCGGACGCAGGGTCTCTTAACGCACTGCAGTGGAGCCGAGTCGCTTCCGATGCGGCTGTCTCAGCCCCCTCTCTGCCATCCCCGGCTGGTTCATTAGCATCAAACTGTTCAAAGGGATGGAAATCGAATTATATTTAGGTCAGAAACATATTTTAAGCAAAAAATACCTATTGTATTTACAGCATCTTGTTCAGAGACTGTCTGTCTACTGTTTCCAGGATGGTTGCACAAATAGTCACTGTCCTTAATAAGTTTTTTAATGGTACAGCAGGCGCTTCCAAAATCTGATTTTTGTTTAAATATAAATTAGGTTCATTCTCTCTCTCAATCTAATTAATGCTGGTAAATAAGAAACCACCTTCTGGCAGCTCGTTTAGGTATCCTGAACAGGCAAAAGCCCAGATTTGCCTGGATAACTTTGAAAGAGAGAGAAAATAGCTCTGCCGTAGTGACGGGGTTGCAGTCCCGGCGCTGCCGGTGCCCTGCTCTCTGCTAGGAGGGAGCAGGCAGGCAGCTTTCCAGGAGCAGCAGCAGTCAGACATCGCTCCCCACTCTTTTTAGGCAGCGGCCTCTCCACGACTCTCTGTGCAATCACATCTTAAACAGCTTCAAGCATCTGGCTACGCCTCCTGTCAAGACTGTATGAGTGATGATCTCCTTAGACTTTATAAATATTGATCATTATTCTGGAAGCAGCTCAGCAGACAGAAGCTACTCTTCAGCCCCAGCTCCTGGAGAAGAGGCTGTGTTGACTCACAGTCAATACACTTTAAACTGGAGTGTATCGTGATGCTTAGGGATCCTTGGCTGTCCATGCTTAGATCAATACCACAAAGCCTCCTGTGGACAAGCTAGGGGCACGGTTACCTTGCCCAGGGCTTCCGGCAGGATAAGGCAATACCAGTCCTAGAACAGCCCAGAGCAATTTTTGCAGCACTGCGTAACTTTTCTCCAAGGGACGAAGCCCACGGCCTCACTTCTTTATGTCAACACATACCAGAGCAGAGGAACGGGGTTGCTGTTGCTTCTCCTCCGCAACCCGCCCAGGAGACCACACCGGACAGCCCGCTGGCTTACCCTGCTGCTGACACGTCCTTCCATCTGCTCATAACCTTTCCATTTCCGTGAAGGCTTTTTCTTGCATTTGATTCCTGAGACAATTTTCTCCCTCCTCTGATGGGGGCACGGTGGGAGGCAGAGACCCAAGCACAGCTGGCTGCTTCTCCCCCCAGGCCCCTGTCAAACTTCTCCGCAGCACGCCCTGGCGCTGCAGGCATCACCGAGGCAGGGCGCCTTAGATGTCTCAGGGAAGAGATGATGCTATTTTTCTGCCCTTCCTCCCGGGGATCTTCAAATCCCTCCACTCTCACAGCGCAAGAGTCCGTTTAATCTGAGTCCGTTTGAAGGAGGCAGCAACACAGGAAAAGAAGAGCTGGATGGAGGAAGCCAATGTTTGGGAGCTTAGTACAAAAAATTAAAACATTCCTGTTTTCCAGCGTTGATAGCGGTCTTCCCCTCCATCAGCGGCTTCGTTGGTCTGCTCTCACCTGCTCTGTGCTGGGCCAGGGAGGGCATCACTCTACTGTGGTTTCCCTGACGCGCAATGGGAGCAGGGACAGAGGCAGCTCTCGCCCAGCTGGGAAAGGCACCCAGCGCCTCTGACCTTTGGGGAGAGGAGCACGAGCAGCTTGAGAAACGTGTTTTTCTTTCCAGCCTGAGCTGCAGGGCCCCGGCCTCAGGTGCCGTCATCAGATAAAACGCACTTCAGGCTGAAAGCAGACACAGAAACTGGTTTGAAAGGGTTTAGACAGAACATTCATCCAGGAAGGCTTCAGCGCTCGACCACGCTCAGGGTGTTATTGGGTTAGCGTTAATGCAGCACATGTGGTCCAGCAGCCAGCGGAAATGGCTGGGGCCTTCCTCAGAATTGATGGCTTTATCCCTTGCATTAGCACCAACCTCCTGGGCAGTGGCTGGCTTTGCTTGCAGCAGCCGCCGTTCTTCCTCTCCTGGCACGTGTGCAGAGCCCTGCTTCAATTGCAAAAATAAAAAAAATAATAAAAAAAAAAAGGCACCATCAATTGTACTTGTTCTTTTTCATTCAAGCACTGCTTGTCATGACAGGGCAGTAGCAGCACATAGTTGTCCATCGACAACAGCCCTAACCGGCTGTAACCCAGCAGAGCAGCCATCCTTTCCGAGAGCCAGGAGCTGTTAAAAAGGGCAGGAAACAATGACGGCATCTGCTCGTGGATCTTGACCTCGCCAGTCCTCCTGAGGGCTGCACGTGCTGGAGGAAAGGCGGAAGGCATGCCCTACAAACCACCCCACCGATTCCCTCATGGGCAGGACATG
The DNA here is from genome assembly GCA_013398915.1 of Dromas ardeola. Lineage (NCBI taxonomy): Eukaryota > Metazoa > Chordata > Aves > Charadriiformes > Dromadidae > Dromas > Dromas ardeola. Next base: position 175,798 of record VYZM01007048.1, read on the forward strand.
CCTTGCCGAACGACAAAAATTACAACCGCCGTATAAACCACAATTGAATGCGTTTATTAAGTAAAACCACCACTTTATAGATGATTATGCTGGATATAGATGCAGTATAAGTGCTCTTATAGTAAAATCCAGTATTTCTTCACCAAAGCTTTAATAAACCTACAGTTTGATTTTGCAGACTGAAAACCCAGTATAAACTACTGGTGAGTTACGAGCATGAGCACCTGGTACTGTGTTCAGGATTAGCTCTCAGTTTCTGTCTTTGGCTCCTTGTAAACCTATCTGCTTTTCTCCAGTGTTAACCTTGAATTCAACTAGATGAAATCTGGACAGAATTGGTGCAGCACTTTTTTTTCTGTTAGCTGATCACTGAATCTGACTTACCAGCTCTGGAGCTTGATATCTAGAAGCTTGACAGCAGATCTTGGAAGTCTGTCTGCACAAGAGTACCGTTCTAACTAGCAATACACTGTCTGTGAGACCTCTGCCATCAACCTACGCATCCCTCGAGGATGGGGGAAAGGAGTGGAAGTGCAGGAGATTCCAGGAGGCATTCAAGGAAGTTCTGCTGAGAAGAAACAACGTGCAGTGGGATTTCAGATAGTCCTTCCCTCAACGGAGGGCCTCAAATTGTGGGTTTTTTTCTTGAATCGAGTAAATCAAAATGATAAGGCAAACAACATTCCCAACTAGGCAGATGACAAACTGGAAGACGACAAAGGGGAGAAGTTTCTGTTTATTTATTCCTCTTTAAAATGACTTAAAAGCAAATCTAAACACTATTTAAAAAAAGAGGGGGTCCAAAATATCAAGAAGCTGAAAATAAAACCACAAAGGAGGCATTACAAGGTTAGAAGAACATAGAAAGCATAGTTAGTATAAAACAGATTTACAGTCTCAGTAAACAGCAAATTCATGCTGCCCATGTAAATTGAACCGTACATAATACTGCCCCTACCCTCTGGAACACAAAATTCTTTTATCATTTTATTTTATTGTAGTACTGGATAGGAAAACACAAGAATTTTAAAAAAACAACATTTTCAGTTGGAAGAGAAAAACATTAAAAATACGATACTGCTCTGTAGGCACTAATAAACGTTCTTCTATGGTAAAAGAGTGCCAAAGCAGAATTCAAAATTGCATAATTCCTATTAAAATGATACAGCCCTGGTGTGACTGCAAATAAAAACTAGCTATGCTATTTCTCTGGCACTGCCTGACTGCAGCCCTGCCCACTACGAACCACCTGCAACACTGGAGTTTGGACAGGGCTAGGCAGAAGCGACAGGCAGCAATACTGGAAAAATGAAGGTAACTCCTGATAAGCCGGGGCGCTCCAACAGCTCAGATCCATGGAGGGCTTTCATTACACTGACAATGAGTGACTGTGCATGCTTGCCAAGGCTTTCACTCCGCATGCTTCAAGTTACACCTGACCTTGAGGTGATGAGATCTAGTAAGGAGCGAACGGGAGCAAGAAAAGGTTGCTGCCCACAGGGCTGCTTAGAAATAGCCATTCCAGTGGCCACTGGCAGGAGGTCAGCTACAACTCTGGCCCAGGCTTGCCATCAGCAGACGAGTGCTTCCCTCTCCTCTCCCCTCACTGAGCACAGGCAGCAGTAACGTTACTTACACCCTCCTCTGCAGAGCACTTTGATGAGACCACGGAGCACTTGGGTCCTCTAAGGGCAGGGGTGTGGACTTCACTAGGATCTGCAACAGAAATCAACTCAAAGCAATCGGGGGCAGGCAGCTACTGGGGCCTTGGAGAACGTTAAAGCAGTGCCCGTGCAGGGCACCCTGAAGCAGATTTTTACCTTGCAAGCATCCTCACTTCTGAGATTTGTCCTCCTCTACCTGTTTTGGCACATGCAGCCTTCCTGCTCCCCCTCTCTGGCGGGCAAGATGCCCGAGATTAGCAGTCCCAAGCCCCAGTGTCCCTGTGCACAGGGGAGGAAAGATGCACTTCAGTCTTCCGTTTTACTAGAGCGTCTCTGGCTTAAAAAGTCACTTTTAAAAAAATGCCATGGCAGGAAGCAGTTAATCAAACATATCCTCAAACATGCGTCGCCCCATGGCTATGTAAACCTCTTTTTCTTCTGGCGTCATCTGGGCCACCAGCTCAGGGCGCTGGCTCACTTGGCTGTAGGAGTGCGGACGCCCAGCCACTGTGACAGTGGGGTCCTCTGCCACCACCTCAAACTCTTCATCCTCATCCTCATCCTCTAGCCCGTATGTTGTGGTGGCCGTGGCGGGAGCGCGAGGAGGGGATTCCTCCTCCGACTCGCTTGTCTCGCTCTCGGAGTCACTAGCGTTGGCACCGGAGAGAGGAGCAGCACCTCCAACAGTGACTGTTGAAGCAGAAGGTGTCTTCTTCTCGTGGATAAGCAGGGCACGCATCACCTCCTCATTATCATCCAGAGCTGCCCGGCCCTCCTCACGCTCCTGGAAGGCATCCAGATCCCGGCCCCCTGCAAAGAGACACAAGGGAATGATCGTTTCCGCACAGAGATCTGGGTGATGGCCCTGAAGGCTTTCTGGACCCGTATTAATTACCGCCACTGAGCACGCTTGGCCAAGTCACATCCTTTCTCTATGCCAGCTCTTCCTCTCCCTTAAAAGACAGAGATAGTTAGGTTTTTGCTCATAACAACAGAGCAAGTATTGACATTTCCTAGGAGCTGAGAGGCCTGGAGTCACTGTGGCTCCCAGCTAACAGTCTCAGCCAGGAGCACATCGCAAGAGAAGACAACAAACGCATGATGGGCAGGCACCTGGAAAAGACCCCCCCAGGGAGGCGCCCAACTCAGGCACCCCTCAGCTGGGCTGATGCCCTTTCATTAATGTACAGCAGAGCGTAGTCCTTGGGACCTAAATCTGGGCTTCCAGATACTCAGACTATGCACTCAATGATGACACTCGTCTGAGCTACAGATACCCAGACTATGCACCTGATCATGATGCTTGTCAGAAACAGCAAGTGTCTCAGCGTTGTTTCACAGGTGAACAAGCACAGGCTGTTTCCTTTTTGCCCCTTAATTTACAGTTGTATGACCACAGCCTGGAGGACTTGTGGTGATGATGAAGACCATGGGGTGTTGCTGGCACAGGCCATAAACATAGGCCCTGTCCTGTTGAGCTCCCCATCTCTAAGGATTAAGATGGAGAAGATGAATCCAGGCAGACTGGGAATATTGCGGAAACCATGTGTTATAAAACAACATACAAAGTAGCTGTGCCTGGTAAGCTCAGAGGTGCACTTATCAGGTAGGAAGGGGAAAAGCTCATTGCTGCTCATTACTGGAACACGGTGGTAGCGTGCGGGATCTATCTCGTGAAGCAGATGCAGGTTACAGCCTGCAGCCAAGCTGCGCAGCACAGCGTGGAAGGCTGCGTTAAACCAGCTCCTGTCCTCCAAGCTGAAACACAGCCCAGCCAGTCTCTCTGGCTGCCTACCTGGACCTCTTATTTGAAGGGGACTGCAGTTTCCCAGCTGACAGACACGCGGCCTGTGCTCCTCTTTCAGTAAGCCTGGCTGTACAACAGGTGGGAGGGTTTGGCATGACTTGGGTAGGCAGGGTGTCTGCAGTTCACGGATTCAAAAGGTAAAATTCTGTTCAAAAAGTGGCATTCTGCAGAAAATGTCTCCTAACGCTACATTTGATGAGAGGACTGTGAGTTCACCCAGCACCAATAAAACTACAGGCACTATGGAAATAAACAACCCCAGGACAGATAACCTTATGTAAAAACAAGGCCTAAAAAGCGGGACAGACTCTCCATAGCAAACTTTCTCTCTTGCACCTAAAGACGGTGCCTATGAACAATTGCTGGAGCTGAGGTGATGGCATTCTGCCTTCATACTTTAATGCCACTTGCCTGCTTCCCTAAGACCTGGACCCTCACGGTTTCAGCATCACATCCACGCAGTTGGCACCCAAGCCTTTCCCCCAGGGTCAAAAATGCACTGGTTGCTTTTTTCAGCATGAGATGAAAAAAAAATGCTGAGAAACAGGTGAACTTGGGAAGTAAGCTCTGCATTTAGCACTAAAAGCCAGGGGAAGTTTGTGGTCACTCCTTTCCTGTGGTAAAATAAAGGCCAAAAGACCCACCCCTAGCTTCGCTGGACCCATGTTTTTATTGTAAATGAAGTTGTAGTGATGGGTGATGGCTGAAACCACTATTATTAATGCACTGGCAAAATTCTTGAAAGAAAGGAAGAATGAAGGCGTTGTGTTGGCAGCCTTGCGCTCAGCTTCTTGCTCGTGAGTGTGGAACGTAAGAGGCTATGAGAGAGCATCCCGGTGAGATAATGTTGTAGCTCATCACATTGAGAGCTGTGAAGTGACCACAGCCTGGAGCAGCTCCACAAGTCCGACTTTGCGGCTCAGGCGTGGGGCTGTCTCTTGCTTGCAAAAACTGTTCCTGCCAGATCCAAGCAGTGAATTAAACACCATGGATCTTTTCTGTCAACAGTCCCAAGTTTCTTTCCTCCCTGTTTACGTCATCCAAGAGCTACAGAAATGTGTTGCAGCAGCACTTTCAGGCTATTTCCACAAGTCCCCTTTTTGGTCTCTAGTAGCGGTGAAGGTTAAGCAGTGACGCCATCACGCTGTAAGGAGATATATTCCCCCTCCATGTCCTTCAGTAGCATCTGAGGAACGTTTATGCTGTGTACACCAAACATCATCTCAAGCAGCCAATTTAAAACTACAGGTGAATTGAATGTCTAGCAGAAAAATGGGGTGAGAACTCACCATGGCTGGTGAGTAACAACAACATCTGCTACAGACTGCAGGAGGAGGTTGTTTCAATCACCTCACTTTATTTAATCTATTTGGAAAATGTTCTGGGATCTGTATGTTTGAAGGACGTTACAGACATTTTACCGTCCATTTTCTTCAGTTCTGCTACACCTACGTACTCCACTCCTCTCCTGAGCACTGCACTGGTTCCAGGGTCTCATGCAGGGATACATGCGGTCCCCTTTTACCATCTTCTCTTCCTAGGGCATCAAAAGTTTCAGTCTATAATCCTCAAACGACTTGGAAGATCGCATCTGTTGATTCACTCCCATACAAATCATGAAAAGTCTCTATTTCCTATTTTTAGTGTGTAAGCTGAAATAGTATACTCACCAAAGCAGAATGTTTCTACTAGCGGTTACAAGATCTTGACTACAGTCTATGGACAACCTGACCCCAACATGAATGAAAATAAAAGCAAAGATAATGAGAGCCAAACAGAAAGCAATAAAGACTCACTTGCCATGGTAACATACCTTCCTATTGTACTTCCAGAAGCTGTATTTCTAGCATATTCTTCATATAAAACACATTTTGAAAAACAATTGGCAATAAGAAGGCTGGGAGCACAAAACCACTGCTGGTAGATTCAGTAGGCTTCAGAATGACTGAATGTTAATACATGTTATTTTTCAGCAGTGACCTATTAGGGAGGCAGCTTTCTAGATGAAATTGAAAGACCTTCATCCAAAAGTAATAAACTCTCAAGGTTGAAGATGTAACAGATAATTAACATTTTAGAAGCCCACCAACAATTTTGTGGGCAACTCAGCTTTACTGACCGAGATTTCAATCCTGGATCTAATAAATCAGGATTTTTTACATCTACCTACACACAGGTGCTTTGCACAGCAGAGGGGAGCAGCCAAAATCTGGAGTGTTGGGAGCAGCAGCTGTACACACACAGGGAAACATATTTTTGCTAGCACTTTAAGAGCATCACATAAGCAGAGCAGTACTTTTGCTTTGTAAATTTTCTTACCATCTTTGATCTCATCAGGGTCATAAGCCCCCTGCACTGTGCTCTCCCGTAGCCAAATTGGCCTCTCTCTGGCTGGCTTTCCTTCATTTGCAGACCGGTTAAGATCCTCCTGGTCCTCCATGCTGATGACAACGTTCTGGGTATACAAGTCCTCATACGATGGTCCTTTTGTAGTCCATGCTTCCCGATGGTGTCCACCTGCAAGGCCAGCTGCTGCCGCTGAACCAGTACCAGCTGCACGTTCCTTGCTACATAAAAGTCAAAGATATAAAAACAGAACGTTCAGAACAAGCCCTTTCTTGGCCAGCATTACAACACATACTATGATTAGTTATCTTCCATGATCTGCACTGAGAACTTGCATTCTCAAGTCGAACACATAGTGCCAGGAATTTCTACACCAGCTTGCTGGTTTGGGGAACTTTGGTTGGGGGCTCTCTAATGGGAAACCCTACTGTTGCCTACGGCAACTTCCACCACGGACACTGAAAAGAAGAGACAGCACTAAGGCTGCTAATGCACTCACGTAAAAACGTAAAATCCCAGAATACCCTGAAATAAAAGCCACAGCAGCAAAACATAGTCAAACAGCAATCTGGTGTTTGGAAAAGTCTCTTCTTGGCCTTCACACAGCAACCATATACTGCATAAAAAAAGCACCCAGGTTTAAACAAGTCAGATGATAGATAGAGACCCAGCATGCTCAGATCTGTGAAACATTATTAATCACAGGACTCATGAAGGAGTTAACTCACCATGAAAAACACAGTTTGAACCCTTGCTTGAATTGTGAGCGACGGTACCCATGGTAAGTCACATCTCCTGGGTTACACAGGAGATCTGTACTATCCACAGATGTGGGAGCACTGGGGAGTCCAGGCAGAGGAGGAGAAAGATGAGAGGGCACGCTCAAACCAGAGGACAAGCTAGGGCTGGGCAAAGGGCTTTATGTAGTGATGGTGTGTGGGAGGAGGCAAGACAGAACTGTCTTCATCGTGGAAAAGCTGGAGAAAGAAAGGCAATGACCGATGCGAAGGGTATGACAGTCAAAGCGTAGCCCTCCTTTGTTTTCTGAGAGAAGCTGCAGCCAGCACATTTTCCTCCAGGCTCCCTTCTAACTCAGGAGACTGATAGAGAAAAGAAACATTCCTGCTTGGATCTGATGGAAAGAGGACATCAGGTGGAGTATTTTCTGCACACTAATGTCAATGAGCCTAAAATACTCTCTCTGGTCTGTGCTGCTACATATGCATTGATCAGGGAAAGCAGCTGAATGGAAACTCACTGCTTTCCAGGCGGGGAAAGCCAAATGTGACCGTTCCTCTAATTCAAAATCATATTTCGTCTTCTCGGAGAAACAGATCCACCGCAGACTGCGCCCACCCTCAGCCATATAATTTCAGTCTTCTGACTGCCGGTAGTACCTAAGGCTTTTCACGGGTAAGAGACCTGCCTGGACTCCTCCTCTTGTCCAAAGCAAATCCATCAAGGATACTCACAGCATCCCTGCTCTGCTGCCAGCTCAGCTGCCAGAAGTTGTCAGTGAGCACGGTTCAGACACTGCTATCTACCCACGACCTTTCCTCCAACTGAGAAGCTTAAAATAAGGTTGTAGTTGGAGAAGACCTGAGTAATGTGCAATTTTTTTAATTCAGCAAGGACTGAACCGCTGCTTGATGAGCTAATTCTGATGGATTTTTAGGGGTGAACAGTGAGGGGAAAAATATGCAGGTAGGTGATCATCTCTCTTCTCCAGATAAAAAGTACTGGTGTGTTCAGCCGGAGTTTGGACTGAGGGCTGTGCACAGCCTCCCAATAGCGAGCTTGCTGGGGTCTGTTAGCAAAATACTTCACAGCATCGGTTTTCGCGTGTGTCCACACACTAGTCGGTTCTCTCCTGCAGCCAGCCCCACTAGGAGAGCTTCGCATCAGCCTTGAATTTTGGGGCAGAAGACTCGTGCACATGTATTGCTTATGTAACCTAAGGAACCACACAGAGACCTTCTTCCCAGTGTGTTATTTCAAGTGTTGGTACCTTTCAGCTCTCCAAGACAGGCGTGTGTTCTGTGAAAAGCACCACTCTGCTTCCCACACAATAGAAATCGCTAACTCGCGTTTCCCTGACGATTTTATGTAATCCACTTTCCTCACAAGATACACAATGCAGCTCTCCCTCAAGCTCTCCCTCCCCACGACTGCAGCGTGACAGCTGCATACTCAGTAGGGCCAGGAACTGCCTCATAATACTTTTGCACGGAGGTCGCCGTAAGTGTGCCTGAAATGGACTTTTTTCCTACGCGGTATCATTTAGCAGCAAAACACTTATTCCACAACGTTAGGAACATTTCAAAAATGAAAGTAACAACCCTAAGAGACACCTACAGAGTGAAATAGTTTAAGCCATCTACTGCAACGTCCCACGCTTAGGTGGAACCATGTAGACACTTTCTACTTTCAGACCCTGGTGAGCTTTGCAAATGTGTCTCAATTTACTTCCTTGTTTGTAGAAGTGCACCTTCAACAACACTGGTAGTAGGAGTCAGCAATCCCTCAAGACTTACTGCCAGAAGAGATCTTCCTGTTCAGCAACACTTTTCCAAAGTACAGGATTAAACACCATGGATCAGGCACCAGCAAAAGGCCAGATATGCGAGCTGCCTTACAGGCAGAACAGAGCAGATGAAGGGAGTGTGCTCTTAAATCTCTATTTCTCTCTCTCTCAGATCCAAGATCTGCTTTCCCCCACCTAGGTTTAGACTTTGCACAGCCATCCCGCAACCAGGAACTACTCAGATGGTGGCAGCTCAGTGGCCCAGATGTGGCTACATTTGCTATGTTACCCGTCAGTTGTTTTACCCCGATGGAAATCCCTTAATGGGAGGTTAGTTGCCTTTAAAGGCGACATAAACAATCCTTGACATAGCTGAGGTATGGCCCACAGAAACCACACTGTGCAATGGGGAACTAACTTGAAATTTTCATCTCAATCCTGCCCAGACTATTAAGAAAAGGTCCCGCATAATGGGAATAACTCTTTTTGTGCTGTGTTTGAAATAAAGCACTTATAGCTGCTTTTAAGAGTTTCAAATTCACAGCAGACAACCCATGGTCCTTGATAGCATGACCCCAGAAAATTAACTCTGCGAAGATTTTTGTTATATAAAATCATGCAATTTTGACATAAGGAAACGGAGGGATATTAAAATCCATCTGTTTCAGAAAACCACAGAGAAGGGCTTAGGTAAAAAGCAGGTTTATTTCGAAACCTGTGGGGCTAATTCATGCTCTGCCAAGATTAAGAAAATTAACGGCCTCCTAGAAAGATATAAATGACGATCTGCCTAGTTTCCCACGGCAGGTGAATGACAGTTATGCAACGTCAGTGTGGTCGCTTAGAGCTGTAACTCTTCTGAAAACACATGAAGTTGCCTGTGTCAGTGCAAAGAGATGCCGCATGACCTTTTCTGTTTGTTTCAGAATCACCAAATGTCAGTTTTGTCAATGATTTCAGACACTCAAGACTCCATAAAAATGGAGGGAATAAATAACCCAGGGTTTGGCACTTTAAAAAAATAATCTCACAGCAGTGCTTTCATGCAATTAGCTGCTTTGAATTAATAACAGTTAATAAATAATTAAATCACGAATGTACTGAAGCAAGTTGTATTCAAGTAAGCATTTGAAAAGCTGCCTATTTATTTTGTCATTCCTTGCACAGAGTAATTAATCATTTACAATGTTTTTTAAGTATTTAAGAGTCAAGTAAGTGGGTGCTGCTGTTTAATCAGGGGACTGCACCAGGCTTCTGCTGTGATAATTTCCTGTGCACAGAAGAGGAAGACTGACAAATCACTCTCTTTTTGGTGGGGTTATCCTCGTTCTACTACTCAAACGGGTTTTTAAAACAAAGTCTAGTGGTTCAGCTTGGGCATAACGGCTTCAAAGACTCCCCACATCACCAAAGACATGTCGAGTGACCTTGGAAAAAATCTATTCCCCTCGCTATATTGCTTCTGTTTTTCTATCAGAATGATGAGGAAAATTAGCTACCTCCTTGGCTAGAAAAAGACTATGAATAGAAAAGAACTTTTTATTATATTAATTAGAAACTGTCTAGCATAAATATATGAGGAACATTCTCTCTCAAGGTTAGCTTGAGAGAAAAAAAAGTATCCTGCTTGCTCTCACATTAACTAAAGCCAAGCATCCCAAGGCACTGTGGGAATGCTTCCCCTCATGGTACATTCCCTCCCCCCCAACCCCCCTTGTGTTTAATTATTTTTTTTTTAAACACAGAGAAGTGCATCACATTTCACACAGCTGACAAAACTGACAGCTCCCCACATCCTTCTGCATTATTTAAACATCATCTGGTTTTGTACTGCTAGGAATGTTCTGAAAGAAAGTGTCATTTCCCATGGGTAAGAACATTTTAAAGAGTTTTTGACTATAACATGGTCTCCTCCCGAAAAGAAGAGGTGTGTAACAGGTAGGAGAAAATCAGCAGAAAAAAATACCCTTATTACAAGTAATGCCTTTGAACTAGAACGTTGTTACATGTGGATTTGAAACGCAAATTGTAGGATGCAGATAGCTTAGTTTCAAAAGCTGGGTAGAAGCAAAAGGAATAGATGAAAGATAAAGGTTTGAGAGAAAGAAGACAGTGTAGATGGCACCTTCAGAGCTTTCCCAAACGGCTGCAGCTTCCATTTCTCCCATGGCTTAGGCAAGGACTTGGTATACGTACCAGCTGCAGCACAGCAAGCAGCAGGTAATTTGAGTACCCCACCTCACAGAAAACTACATGCAGGAGGCTGACAAGAAAAAAAGTCATCTGCCTTGTTCTGGCCCTTTGTCTCCTTATAAACCACACACTCCTTGGGGAATCTGTCAGTTGGTTCCACAGTTGGTGCTGAACAAGTCCTCAATGCAGCCAGGGGCTGCACAAGGTTTAGGAAAGCCTCACAGAGCAGACAAACACACTACAAGGAAGCAGCACAGTGAGAGAAGACCAGGCCCATTCCCACCTCTGCTTCAGGGCAGGAATCTCGGTGGGTTCTGGCTCGAGGATTTCATAGGCTAAGTTAACATCTTCCGTCTCACGAAGCAGCGCATAGATGGGCTCGATCTGCTCATTAAATCTTGCCACGAGTGTCCTTGCATCCTTTTTGGGCATCGCCGACTCATCTTCTTCCACTTCAGTCTCACAGAAAGTACAGCGGAAAGTTCCTAAAACGAAAAAAGTTGCAAAGCATTGGAAGAAAAGCAACAGGCCCTGCTTTTTATACAGCCTTTTAAACAGCAGTGCTTTGCTGTTTTTTTAGCTTGATGCTAAAGAGCTTTTCCTCCCCTGACAATCCCTTCCCACACACAGTGTACCTGGTTATTATTTACGCAGAAAACAAAGCAAGCATTTTGATGCCATCCAGTGATGCCCAGTGGGGTACAGTTTCTCGCTCTGAAAAGCCCAGATAGGCTGCAGTACCTCTGCTGAGACATCTCCTGATCTCACTCCCTCTTTCTTGCTGCACATTTTGAACGTCAGTTACAACTGGGCTGTGATAAGAAGCTTCACAATATACTCTTAGAAGTTCAAATACCTGTTTCAGGTGCTTGCACTGGTATCTCCCAGGCCACACGAACTGGCTAAGTTCACAATGAAGCAGGGTGCAGTTTTACACTGCACCAACCACTCTGCAGTAACTTCTAGCATAACCATTTTCACTCTGCAACTAATGCAAAAAAGATGGCTTCTCCTTCTGTTTCAGGGTCAAAACATGCAAAATTGTCATTACTGCAGAGCAGCAAACATAAAAACTTATCGCACCTAACCCCCTTATTCACTTCTTCAAATTAAGAATGGCAAGATAAGAATTGTATGAATGGCAATTAAGAATAAGCTCGTTTTTCAGACCCCATCAGGATCTATAAAAACAGGTCAATCAGGAAGGCAACTGAAATGGTTGTATGGCAATGCAGTTACAAAAAACCTACCGAACTCCTGCACAGCAGGCTTTTCAGTTTCATCACTCCACCTGCGAGTAGGACCCTTAGGGCAGTACATGCACAGTAGGACCTTACCATAAGGTCCACTACAAGGGGAGCAGCAGAGTGTAATGACTTATCCTTGCAAGTGCTGGACTGAGAATATACCTCTGCCTCCTCAGAACACTTACATCCAGAGCAATGCTCACAGGCTTCTCGATTTCTCTTGTCCCTCTGTAATTTTTTTAATTTATCCGTTCTGTGACACCTATACACATCTAGCATCACCCTTCAATACCCCAATGAAGAAAGGAAAAGATCTTTTTACTAATAGGGAGCGGAAAGATAGGTCATATCAGGGAAATTATAAGCTTATGTCTAAAAATCAGTATTCAATTGGTATTGGAGCCTGCTATATCACCGATGCTATGTACAAACACAGTCGAAAGAATGGGGCACGATGTAATGAGACAGGCAGGCAAGCCAGGGCTTCTGGTATCATGTTTTGCTGCTTACACAGATTTGTTAGTCTTGTCACTTCATTTTTCAGCGTACCTTTTCCTCTGCCTGTAAGACAGCAATAAAAACAGACCTAACTTCTTCACTGTGAGGGCTAGACAATGCCTGCACGCTTCTTGGAAAACACACAAAAGCACTGTTTATGACAGAAGGTAGATCTGTTGCCTCTCATCACAGTCTGTAGAGATGCCGTTTTCTACCTTGGCACCATCTGATGTAGATTTTGCTCATCATTACTCATAAATTAATGTGTGTTGTATATGTGGCCTGTAATATGTACACATTTCCTGCAATTAACTCTCTCTTTAGAAAGTTTTTCTTATCTACATGTAAAAGCTGCAGCACCCAACAACAGCAGTATGTAAAGTAAAGGGTAAGTGGGTAAAGTGCTCTTCTCTCCCATCCAAGCATGAAACACTCTGCTTATTTTTTCAGGCTGTAAAAATGGCCCCTACTGATTCAAAAACTATACATTATATAAGCTCTCAGCCCAGCAAAAATTGAAGCCAAAGTTTGGCCTCCTTATCCCACATCTAAGGCTATCGGTGTGACAAATTGGCAAACAAGTTGAATCAATTTAAAATAATTAGCACATCTCAGTTCCCATAATGGACTAAGTGAACAAACACAGCTTAATGAGGCAAACTCTCCTCTTTTTACACCCCCCCCCAAAGTCCTGTTACATGTTCCTGAGACAGCTCAGACTTTTCACGCTTCCATCTGTGAACCCCATGAGTATTTGCAAAAGATTAAGATCGTAGGGAGAATGGTTCCAATTCAGAGTACCAAAAAATCAGAAAGTAAATACAGCTCTAATGAAACGGAACTCCTAAAGCTATCATGGATTTGCTGCAACTTCCACCCCTCAGGGTTCTTAATAAGCAAAAAAAAAAAGTTAATAGATGAATTATGTAAAGAATCTGGGAATGAGTAAAATGACAAGCTTCCTGCATTAATATGCTGATTTTTTTTCGAGGTGATGCAGCATTTCACAAAAGGCATATGTGATTAGAGAACTGGTAAGTTGCTTTGCCATGGCAGATGGCATTTATATGTTGCAAACCTCTTTTGTTAGACTTTAAGAGGTCACAAAATGTCACCAGAGCTTTTCTGACATGGCATATCACATGAGCAGTGACACGTCCCTTACAGATATGAATTGCATATGACAAACATGAAGTGGAGGCCACACAAAGACTGAGAATGGCAATGTTCCCACTCCAACAATGTATTTCTTCCTTCAGCCCTTACACAACTGATAGTGTTCCATTCAAATACGCTGCATAAACCAGGACAAGTAGATATCCTGAAGCGAACAGACATGAGGCTTTCCTGCATCTTGGAAATGCTAATGGAGAGCGCATACATCCCTTCCTTTCCACATATGCTCAGGCACTCAACAGAGCTCTCTGGCTGCACGTTAAAAAACAGCCATCTGAAAGACATCTCCTCATCTGCTCCCAGACTCTCCAGGGCAGATACGCTGGTAATCTGGTTCCCCAAGGCATACTAAGATTAAAGCAGCTCAAGCTCTGAAGTATAGGGCCAGAATATTTAGAGATAATTCCTAATGACGTGATTTCACTTGAGAGGAGGAAAAGGTCAACTGCCCACACGCATTGCATGCACAATGTCCAAGCATGCCTGCTGCATCTGCTATAATTAACACATTTAACTGGCTACAGCCTCATGAGTCTCAGCCCAGGTCCTGCTCACACCCTTCTCAAAGGGTTCAAGCCTCATCTCCAGCCCAACAAGATGTCTTCCTCCCACTCTGTCCTTTGGGATGCTGCTCCAGACTCTCACTACTCTGATACTTACAAACTATTTTGTTTTCAACCTAAACTCACTCCGATTCATTTCAAGCCTGTTTACTGTTGTGCCAAAAACTGTACCTCAGCTCAGCTAGCTTCCATCTTGCTGTTAATCCTTCAGGTGTATTTACAAACTGCTGCCTTACTCATCCCTCCATCTTCATTTTGCAAGGCTCAATAAGCCACACATTTTTCTTTGCCTTTTAAAACTGGCCACCCATTCCTCCAACCACGCTATCAGCATCGTTGGGCACTTTCTCCAGTTTGCTTTCATCTTTCTGCTGTAAAGCTGGAAGTATACAGAAGTGTCCAGATGAGTTTTCCCAAAAGCCCAATGCATTAGTGCTTCTCTGATAGCCACTGAGACCTTTTAAGATCACAGTGTAACCGATCATGAAAGTGCTGCCTCAATTATCACAAGATCTAGCAACGCTCCCACATCTTTCTTCCTCCTTTGTAGTTTCCAGTTGCTGAGTTCCCGTTTATAGGAGACACTTGCATTAGATGCTTGGTGCATGACACTGTACTTTATACTATAATCTTTCAGCTCCTTTTTATTCCTCCAGCCTTCATCCTCATCCAATTCTTCATTCTCGACCGCATCACAAAACATTAAGCTAATTTATTTCCAAAATCTCCCACAACCTTCTTTTAGAAGTAGCATTATTACCATGACATGGAGACTGAGCTAAGGCACAGATGGCACAATTTCAGAAGTAGCTGCTGATTTGAGCAGTACTTGATTTGAGATGCCTAAGAAATGCCTTTCTGAAACTTCTGTTTCAGCAAAGAGCGTGCAGTATTTTTACCAATCTTCTTTCAGGTTGTAGAATCAGGCATCTCAAACGAGTCAGGTACAACAGCTAATGACAGCCTTTGAAAAGTTTAGCTCAAATTGACCAGCCCAACACCCCAGAGAAACTCAGCCGGCCTGGAGGATCAGATCATGTTCCTGTGGCTACTGCAGCCATTTTCTTCAAGTAATTCCCCGACTCTCACACTGCACGTTTTTCCTTCTTCTTCAGCAAGCCAGACAAAAAGTGCATTATAAGCACACAGCTCATCTCTCTCACTGAGAAAAGCACATGTTTTGTGAGGGGGAAAAAAAAGTCACAGAGAAAAAGTTACAGGATGCATAAGCAACTTTAATTTCAGCACTCTCCAACCCTGCGTGCTTCATTTGATGTTAAAAAGAGAGTATTAAAGACCTTGAGGAAAGGACAAGAGTTTCCTAGGTTCCTACTAACATGAAGCTGGACAAATGTCTCCCGCCATGTGACGTTGTGCCGACAGCCATATGGTTAATCTGCAGACCTGGAACCCTCAGTTCCGCACAGGCCTTTGCCATTTGATGGAATGAAATAACAGAGAAGATGACAACCTGCTAGTGCCGCGTGGATCGGCTGCAGGGGGAGCAGGATGCCTTGCCAGATTGCTTCCTGGCAACAAAGGGTGGATGAGATGGAAACACCTCAGGGTCCTGCCTGAGCTTCTTGGAAGAGATGTGCTTTGTGGGAACCTGCTATCCTACCTGCTAGCCCCAAGCCTGAGGTTTCCTACCCAGCTCTTCCCATCTGCTCCCACCTCAGTTCCTGGCTTTTCCCCAATCTGGCGGTCCTGTTCTCCTTGCTAGCAAGTCCTGGTCTATCTAGTCCTACTTTCTCAGCCTGGGCTTCTCTCACTTCTCAGACTTCCCTGTCCATCCTTCTTTTCCTGGGCTGCTTTTTCCAGTCTCAGCCTGTCCTCACTCCCGTGCCTCTCTGCTCTTTGATCAACTAATTCTGCTTCTTAATTTGAGCCCTCGTCATCAGATTAATTTCCTGTTTCAAGCCAGAGAGATGGAAAATCTTTCCACAGTACAACCTGTCATTCAGAACAATATAACACAGGCAAAGGAATATGCATTCCTCTGGCCTCCTCTTCTGTATTCTCATCAGGCCGTTCTTCAAAACGGCCAAACTGGTTTTTGATGAAATTTTCCAAAGCAATTTAAACTTAGTTGGATGCATAGAATAGGAAAAAATCATCATAAATTAAGTGTTTGACAGAGTTTTGAACAGAACAAAAAACACAGAGCAATTCCTACGCCCGCCCTCCATGAATGATCCAAGCTCATGTAATGGAAATACTTAGCAACCTAAGTAATAGGCAGTGTTGCCAGTACAAATTGTAATTAACTTCCTTTCATTTCTCATTGATTTTCAAGATTTAGAGGACTATTTACGACAGCACCTAAAGGCATTTCTCTCCTGAATCATTAAAGACACAAATAGTAGGCCGAGTGGCTACAACAGACCTGGATCATTAGCAACCATAACATAAACCACATTAGGTTATAAGGATACTCACCTACTAGAAGTAGCAACCTGAGGGGTTAAATTGAAGCAAAGAGAGTTTTAATGACCTTAATGAACTTAGCTAGTAACAGAGCTAATTGTTAAAACAGTTGCTTGTTAACTGGTTTAATAATAACGCAGATTAGACTGTAGGAGCTGTTGATCTTTAGTGACTCCCAGTCTTAAACAGACTTCTCAGCCCTAATTAAGCTGTCCTTAGCATCTCAACGAGAAAGCAACCCAGTGCGTCGGAGTGGAAAATGTGCTCCTGCCCCACGGAAAGATGAGTCTCCTGTTGATTTTATCGGATAGCCTTCCCTGGCCCCATCTCTCTTTTTTCCCCATATTGCAGACCTACAGTTCCAAGTACATTTGTATTCTCATTTGACTTCCAAAACCCCAGCTGTTTTAGGCAAAAAATAGAGAAACCCACCAATAAAATCTGTCTCCTGAACACCACAGCAATACCATTCTCTCTTGCAAGTAATTCAGTGTTTCTACACATGCATTAAAAGAGCCAATTACACAGCACAGTGTGTTACATAAAATGTAATGTCACATCTCATCTTTCTAAGACAGGTTTCATGGTCCACTGGATCTCAAGCTCTTGAGGACACTCCACAGCCCAGGGCTAACTGCAGTACTCTATCTTGAAACGTGACACAGAAAGTGTATGTTTTTATATTAGTCCTGTTTCGGATACGCTAGAACAGGTGCTGTTGTCAGAGCTTCTTAGAAGAGGTACAAGAACAAACACTGGACCATGTGTAGGAAATGTTAGCATTCTGGGAAGAACTGCGAACCCCACTTCTGGAATAAAACATCCAGCTTTGCCATTGAAACCCAAAATGAATCAAGCTCCACCCCAACAGTCTGAAAAGTCTCGCTTTAAAATTTCTAACTATAGAGAAGATAAGGTATATTGCAACTGAGATGCGCAACATCGAGCAGAGACAGTGACAAAGCAAATCCAGAACATGTGAATGATACCTGAAAGCAGAGAACTGAAAAGTACGCAGGACGATGTTGCCCAGAGGAGACGGTCAGTGCAGTGGCTGTAGTATGAAGCCAGGTATGCAGCACCCCTGCGAACGGCACTGCAACCAAATCGAGACACTCGCCAGATGAGGCCCGAGCAGACGTGAACATGGACTGCTAAATACAGCATCCTGCCCCCAGAACTGACAGCTCTCTTCATAACAGGCTAAGAAAATACAGCATCTCCTCTATCCCTCTCTGCCTTTCCTGAAGAGGTACTACCAGGCACATACAATTAGGATTATGGGCAGGAAGGATAGCAACAACCAATATGAAAGGCTGCCTGACGCATCCTATTATCACATCCTATACCGAAATTTGCTAAACTATCTTTTGTATCACAATTCTGCTTCAGATGACCGAGGAAGCACGTGGAGCGCACATTTATAAAATGTCAAGCACATCAGTTCAGCTAGAAATGGGGCTAGGAACAAATAATGTAATACTGTTATCAGAAGAGAGATTTTAATCTCTTTATGAATTTTTCTGCAGTATCTGAATTCCTAAAAAAGTTGTGTTATCTACTGTTTACAAATGAGATCAAGACCCCAAAATGAAGAAAAATTCCTTTTAACTTTATATGCCCCAAATCTAGATCCAGTTTCTCCTGGGAACATATATATATTCTAGCAAAAATGCCACTGGGTCAACAGCAATGACATCAATACTTATCAGTATCAGACCATAAGGTTTTAAGACAGTTTTCGGTAAATTGGAGAACAAGCAAGGATCAGTCACCTGCAAACAGCTTGCTTTCACTGACCTGTTCAACATGATATAGGACTCTACGGCCGAGGATAAAATACAGTTCAGCAGCAGCATTCAACTGTCTAGCCCACATGTATAACAGGTTTGGGAAGAAGACATTCATATACTTGTACCCTCCAAATCAGCCCTCAAAAAAGGTTTATTCTATGAATTTAGTAAGTGCGAAAACCAGTATTTGATCATACAATTCAACACCATTTCATAAAATATGCACACCAAGATATAGCTCTGACTTTTGAGCACCTGATTTTGAGGCTTAAACATTTTTCTTGTTCAATATAGATTCAGAGTATTGAACTGCCCATCAGGTATTAAACAGAGTAAACATTTCATTTGGGATTAATGTCAATCAGTTTCTTTCCAAAGCTTCTATTATTGTAATATAGATGTAGCAGACACAGCATTTAAGGGCACTTATGCAGTAGCCCTATTTCTGATTCAGACGAGGTAATTCCGCCAAAAACGTGTTTAAGGGGGTTCAAAACTGCAACTCGCCAACATATGAAAAATGATCAAAACAATTAGTTTAAAAAATAAAAACAAGATGGCAACTTAAAAAAAAAAAAGAGAAAGGCATACTTTTAAACACCCAGCAAGATTAGCAAAAGTTGAAATAAATATATTTTATAATTGCCATTAACCAGTGCCTCACTACAATCAGAAGGAAATTTCACTTAGCCAGTACATATGTTCATGTATTATTTATTCTCCCTGAGAGCAGTGTGTAAATGTATAAAAATTGAGGGACTGGCAGTCCTGGAAACAGAAGGTTTCTCTGTTAAGCTGCAGAGTGGATTTTACTCAGGCACTTACATTATCCTAGCCATAATTTGGAAAAATGGTGGTGCTGGAATGTTATTACAGATGGCCAAGAATAGTGTCCAGCACTTGTTCTGGACCCTCTCGGCACAAAATGAACCCTGCTGTTAACAATAAAAGTAGGAATTGCTGCGATAAAACATCCTTGGCAACACCTTTGAATACATAAGGACAGCATTTTCTTCCCTGAAAATCTCAAGTGCTTAGGGACAGGGAAACAGAAGGTTTCAGAGGCTGGTTCCACACTCCTCTGTTTCAGGCAACGGCAAACATGAAATACTTCCCATGCCCGAGATTCATTTATTAAACCACACCAGCACTTCTGATTTTCTGGAAGAGATCTATTCCTCCATGTTCACTGTCACTACTAAATCCCTTTAGTAACATACAACAGATTCCCTGAGGAGAGATTTACAACTCTGGCACACCTACTGTGCAACTTCTAGTCAAAAAGAGATTCAAATTCAATAGATGGTGGCTCAGAAATGCCAACAACTCAAACCCTTTACTTTCAAATTCTCTTCAGAGTTAATGAGCGGCAAGAGAAATTCCCTACTGCATGAGCTTCCTCCACAAAGCTACTAGGGCCGCCAACAGAGCACAATATAGATTAATAAAAAAATTAAAAAATGTCATTTTCTCCTGATTATAATAAACTCCAGTTGAAAAGAAGGGTACCCAAGGGAACATGCCACAAATGCTGAGACTTTGCATTTCATGCAAATCTGCTCATGTACACACAAGAAATCTATTTAAGAACAAAGAGCATGAACGAAATCCTTAAACCATCGTCCCAAGGCAGTATTTGAAAGGCTAACGGGGCGAATGTCAGAAGCGTGCATTTCCATACCAGTGCTTCAAGCAGTGGCAGGCATTGGGACGGCAGCAAGAAAGAGGACGCATGACAGCGAGCTCCAAGATGTTGTTTCCAGCCTTACTTTCAGTGTCATCACACGATGGGCCAACAACCAGGAGGACAAGCTGCTCTTCAGTCTACTTTCCTCTTTTTGTTTTGCATGAGGCTCTGGAGGCCCTTCACAACGACCAAAGCAGGTTTTTCAGATGCTGGTTACTTAAGAACAAAGACTGTCTATTATCAGAACAGACGTCATGTTACCCTCCTTCCTGAAGGTCTGGAAAAGCTCATGGGCAACACTCGCCAGCTATTTACTGGTGTAAGAGATCGTGCTCCGAGCCTGCAGTTTTTGAAAGTGCCCCGGCACTGCAAAAACATACAACAGTACGTGATAAGAATGAGTACTGCTCTCTAGTTGACTTTTTGCAATTCACTTTTTGCTGGGAATACAGAAGATGATGCAAGCAAGCATTCCCTACTCAACTAACTTGTATTCTCAGCTATAGAAAAGGTAACAGATCCCCTTCTGAGACCTGTGCACATACCCTTTGCCTGGAAGTCCCACCTTTTAACTGCTGCCTTACACAGTATTTTTAGAAATCCGATTCTTTTCCTATTTCTCACATCTTATCACATGAAGCCTCGCTGCCATCAAGAAAATTGGAATATCTGTGTATTCTTTTTTATACCTTTAGATATTCTTCTGGATAGTCATGCCACCCCCGTGCTCTCTCGCTCTCTCCTTCTTAATGTTACTCTCAAAGGAAATATCTTTTCCCTCTTCCTTGTGAAAACTGGAAATGCCAAATGAGATACTCCAAACCGGTCCAAGTAATGCTGCATGAAGGGCCACCTCTTATGGCCAGGAAAGGATTACAGCCAAGCCAAATCCCACCTGCAGGACCCCCTGTATATAGTACAGCACTCAGCGCTGTGGCCAGATCCAGGAGAAGGGAATGAAGATTAGTCCAAAGAAGTGCAATGACAAAGCTTCCTCCAAAGACCATGCACTCAGTGCCTGCCTGCCCTTCTTCCCTCTCCGTCCATGCGGAGCCATTAGAGTAACGGGAGCAGCACTGAAAGTTTGGGCAGTGCTCCACGGCCAAGGCAGTGGCTGGCAGGAAGGATCCTATTTTCTCATTAAATAGAAGAGAGAGCAAATGGAAAGAGAAGCTCCTTGGGACTAAGCTGAGCTCCAAACTGAAGGATGGTGCCAGAACTGCCATGGAGAGAGAAAAAGTTGGCAGTTTCTAAGTAAAAGAATTGCACAGGTGCCAGGAGGTAACCTGGAGCACAAAGGGAAGCTAACACAGGCCAGGCCTACAAAAATGTCAGAAAAAGAAATCGGTGGGGAGGTGGGGGGGAATAGGGCACCAGGCGAAATATGCAGGAGAAATTGCTGAGGCTGCCCAAATGCTGGCCCACGGTAACAAGCAAGATCTGTCATGAAGCTGGGACTGAGATCTGGGTAGTTATCTCCCATACTGCCTCAGAGAAAGATGCAATGGGTGTGTGTGTGTGTGTGATTTATTTTTTACCTTCCCAGAGAATGACTTTATCTATCCCTTTTCTTTTGATTTGTGCAATAGGAACCACATGGGCTTACAGACGTGAGAGGGACAAAACAATAGCATGGCCTAGTTAGACAGCCACAAGTGCCATGGGGATCTGTTAAAAAGACCAAGATTTCTGCTATCAACCCTTCAAAGACCAAATTCCCAGCACACTCACCTTCACTACCTGCTTGGAAAGGAGGTGCTGTTTTCAATTATTGTTCTTTTAAGAGGAAAAAGATTTTCTACAGCTAAGGGCAATTTTTGCCTTCTGCACTGATCTGGCTGTTCACAGGTTTCATGCTAAAATTGGGCAATGCTCACCAATGGCACCTCTGCACTGCAGGGTTTATACATATCCCTGTCTTACCAGCATCCAACCACTTAAAAAAATTTAAAGAGCAAGCCATCCCATGTGGACATAACTGTCTCTAAACCACCCAGCAACTTGCAGGCCAAAAAAGCAGGTTGGAAGGGCAGGGACAATGAAATAAACTGGTTCTGAGATTATTTCAGTTATTAAAAAGTAAGTAAGACAGGACGTTTCAGGCACTAGAGATGCACAATACTAAGAATCTGGCCCTCCTGCAGTGGCACACAGGTGAATTGATCAGAAAGACTAGTTTTGCAGTTCAGTCTGACCTATACATAACAAGAAATAAGACAGTGAAGTAACAGACTTCCATTCTCATCACTTGCAACACCAGCAAGAGAAAGGGACTTGTTAGTATTAGGAGTGCTTTAACAGTGTTTCTGACCTAAAGATTGCTGCCGCCACAGATAACTGGCTAGTGATTTGCCATCTCACTCATGGAACTGTTAAAGAGAGGTATTAATAAAGCTTATAGTAATGCCAGACAAAACAATAAAAAGCCTCCTTGACATCTGCAAATTTTGAGCGTCCAGAGGGACCACCTCTCTTCATGTCATTCTATCTTATTTCTGCTTTAAGTTCATTTGTTCTTGCTGCTAACAACTCAAATTAGATCACCTGAAAAATAAGCGCTGAAGAAGCTTAATTCAGCCTTGCCTTGTCTTCACTCACTGTTACACACAAGACAGAGCCCTCAGATTAGTTTGCACAGGAAATACCTCTTTAACAACCTAAAACAGCACTACCATTTAAAAAGGAAGTACAAAAGAAGAGTGGTTAAAAGTGCGAGGAAATGGAAAATGTCATCCCATCTTTTGTATTTTATAATGTATGTTTGTGAAGAATGTGCTATTTAAGGTAGGCTGTATATACCTGACAGTCTTAGATAAAAAGTATCACTTGAAACATCTTCCGAAACAAAACTGTAAGTGCTTCTTTTTTCATAAATTACACCCTAGCAAAATGTATCTTTGGAGAACAGACTGGATGTACACTGAAAAGAGATGCCATGACATACAGCCTGGACAATAGAAGCTGAAGACACAAAATAAGAAATTTAGTTTAACAAATGTTAGTAGGTTAACAAAACAGACTGACGGGTTATCTAAGTGGACTAAGTGACCAAAATTTACTGATGATTTCCATTACAAAAACAATAACCAAAAGCGTACTCTTTATTTCTTATTTTGATCAAATAAAGCATCTGCTTACATCATTTCATTAACCTCTTTAGCCAAACAGGAAAAAAAAAAAAAAAAGAAGATAGATAATATGGATAAACTACCCTTCAGATGGCTAAAGCATCAAAACTCTGGAGTTGTACCGCTGATGCTGCCTTTCAGCTCAATGGGTCGAGCCAGCTTTCGCCTAGTCTGTTTTGTGAGTGTACAGAGAATTAATGGTTGTGAAGCGCTTTGAGCACAGCAAGTATGAACTCCCTTCCTCTGACACAGGCCATAAATCCAAACCAGAAGCATCCATGGACAATGTTTCATACTATCTATATAGACAGTGCTCATAAAGATCCTATAAACCACTTAAATATTTTTATTTTTGATGATTGACAATTGCACTGACAATTGCACAAAAACAAAACGAAAGCGACGAAGCTTTACCACTTGATTTTTAGGAGCCAGGCATACCTGCAGATATATAAAAGAGTATGAGTACATTAAAAAAAACAAACCCCAAACCCTAAAAACATGCCTGTTTTTCTTTTTATATAGTCTTTTCTCCATAAGAAACTTCTCATATCTTGAAAAACAAGTGCTTCTCTGACAACTCATTTTACAGAGCTGCTTCTCTCCTCTTCCTTCCCTTTTCCCAGGGGGAGCAGTGGCTTCACTGATCATGTGCCACAGCAGCTCCTGATTAATTCTGATAGACAACCAGCAGTTAGCTGGCACATCATCATCATCGCCCTAGGATGAACAATAATCTGCCTCGCCATCTGCTCCCAAATTTATTTTTAACCAGCCATCGCTCCCTCCAGTGCGGTGAGCATGGCAGGAACGGCACCCTTCCCCTTGGGAAAGCGTGGTGCTGCGAGAGGGTAGCAGGGGGCGAGGGGAGAATGTCCGGTGTCGTGCCCCTGAGCATCACAGTGGATAGGAAACAGATGGATAAACGCAGAATCAGAGCAAAGAAAAACTGCGGCGTCTCCATAGGGGCAGGCAACTTGCCTGTTCTCCTCCAGCAGCCAGGGAATACCTGCTGGTTTTTCAGTACTTTGGGCAGGTTTGATAATGTTAAATGGCCCAAGATGCTAGCAGAAGTACGGGGAGGTCACGTATGTTGACCATTTATTGATGGGAATATGCATCCCCACTTTTACTGAGGCCTGTGCAAAATTTAAAAAAAAAAAAAGTTTTTTGATCACTTTTGTTCATCTGTGAAAGTGAAAACTATGCAACGTTCACAGACTGACACTGCCCCAAGTGAGGTGTGCTGTTGTGCCAGGTAGTCTCAATCTATGACATCCCTTGTGTAGCATGGACTTGATTCATCAACTTCCTTTGAAGAGGAGCACCAAGGTGTTACATCAGCATGGGAAACTAGCTCGGAGCTGTGGGAAGGGCAGGACCACAGCTTTGATAAAGTGGTAAAGCAGTGGGGAGGTTCATTTTGTAACTGCACAACGCCCTCACTGCCTTCACACTCACTTTCAGGTACAGTAATACAGGCCAGGAGGTGACAATTACAGTGTCACTGTGGCTATGCCACTGCCAAGAAGTGCCACTGTCACCAGCAAACTACTGCAGGTGGATGATGACATATTCGGGAACTGACATCACATTGTAATACAGACTTAGAAAGAAATCAGGTGGATCTTAAAGCTTTGTACAGGTGGTGAAATGAACTATACATCTTTGATATACCATCAGCAAGATCTGATGATTGCCTCGCAGAAAAGAGGGAACTGTTGAAAGCAGACTTTGGGATATGAACGAGGATTGTCAAACTCTCAGTAGGACAAAAAAAAGAGAAGCTCTGAGGGATGTGAGAAAGAGTAGAAACATAAAGGGACCTTACAAGGTCTCCAGTCCAGTCTTCTGTTGAAATCAGGGCAATTAGACCTGGCTGCTCACGACTTCATCCAATCACGTCTTGAAACCTTCAAGGGTGGGGACTGCACAACCATTCTGGGCAACCTCCTGCACTTGCTTGACCATGGTGAAAAGATCTCCTATCAGGTTGGAGCCCCTCCTTTCAAAATTATTATTATGAAATTCAGTAGAGACGGGTAGAAAATACTGCACTTGAGGGTTTTGTTTTTGTTTTTTTGTTTTTTTTTGTTTTTTTTTTTTTTTTTTTTTTTTTTTTTTTTTTTTTTTTTTTTTTTTTTTTTTTTTTTTTTTTTTTTTATTTATTTTATTTTTTTTAAAAAGGGGGGGGCAGGGTGGCCAGAAGGGGAGAATTGTTTCAGCAGCACACTGCAAGAAAGCTCAGGTTTATAACAGAGGAAAAAAACAGGAAACAACAGTGTTGTGCTGCAAAAAAAGTAAAAGAAAATCTGTCTGTTATGTAAATTAATAACTATGTCATGCAAAGCATGAGACAATAATGTTATCCTGGTTTATTCTGCCCTATGAATATCTCTGCTGATAACCAGGTGCTGCTTCAGATCACATACTTGAAGGAGGAGTCCAACTGTAACGATTCCAAAGGAACAAAATGACACAGCTTAACACATGTTTCATTAGGGAAAAATTGGAAAGACAGACTTGTTTAGTTTTAGGAAAGTGGTGATAGGGAACGGCAAATTTTGGATATTTAGTACGTTATAGTAATGAAAATGGTGACAAACTGTTCTTCACTTTCACACATACACACAAAAGATTACTCACAGCTTTAATTTGGGGTAAAACACCCTTTAGGTTAGGGTAGTAAGAAAAACTGAGGATAAGAAGCCTGGAATATGCTAGCCATGGAGGTTACATTTGTCCTGCTTCAGAACAGGATATCTCTTCTAGCCTGCACTGTATCTGAAAATAGCCTTCAGCATATTCTGAAATGCAGATACTTTTATTGTATACTCATTCCCAACTTTGTTTCTGCTTTGAAAGTAGGTACAAACATAACATTTTTAAAGCTGCAAACAAACATAAAATTGACAACCCGGTATGAAAAATTCAGACAGAACTCCCCTCCCACCAGTGAGGGCTGTTTAATAAATTAGATTGCTAACAACAGCTTTCCTTGGAAAATTTTGTTGTGCATCATCATTCTGGTTCACAAACAAATGCTTTACCTCTTGTTTTAGGCTTTCTTCTGTACATTTTAATCAACAGATTGCCAATTTTAGGATACTGTTTTCCACTATGCTTATGCTGAAACCCAGTAAACCAGGGTCACGGTAATTGAAGGGTGCCAAACAGCACACTACCTCTGGAGCCCTGTACTCCTTACAGAAACTAACCCATCAGTGGTACAAAAACAGTGTCCAGAAAGAACTGCTTCAACACGCAGACTCTGTGCAACAGTGTGCATACAGACAGAAAACCTGGCCTTTTTTAGAAGATACTGGAATCGCGGCAAATGATGGGGTCAACTGCCCTTTTGCAAGCAGAGCAGTCATTTGAGAGCTGTGAGATACCACCTTTCCCTCGCTGCAGGAAGGAACAACGCAGGCTGCCCCACCGGAAGGGCTGCGCACTGTAGTGACCTGAACCAGGAGGCTACCCCAGAGAGAACAGTTAGCCTGAGCAGCTGCAGGTCTGCGCTGTGCTGCACGTAGCACTCGGCCGTCAGGCCTGCGCTGCACATACACCCTGGCCACAGGATAAACTCAGCCTGTTAATCACACCAGAGGACTCCGTAAGGCAGCTCTCACTGGCAACTACATCACCACGTCTTCATCTTAGAGTGAAGCAACATGCTCTCATGCAAACTTTCTTTTGCCCAACTGCAGAAATTATTACAAACATTTTCTTCTAAGCAGCTCCTGTAAGAACGGTGAAGACCACCATGCCGGCAAACCTCTCCATGCAGATCTGTCCAATGATGCACAACATGGGATTCCCAGCATCAGAAGGGACGTAAGATTATCCATTCTCCTTTTCCTTCTTGTTAGTTACAATAAATGCAATTTTAACCCATACCTCACAGAGTCTGAGTGCCTTTCTTACTGGGATCATAGCAAACACTTGTACCAGTGCCTTACACGTATGACTGACACAGACCATCTGCTAACCCGTTTAAGTGAAAGTCACAGCAGTGTTTTTCACTTTAACACGATATTTCATGTCTGACTCGGCACTGAACACCTCATGGTGCTCTTGTCCCGTTTTCCCAGTTTCCAACACCCACAGCACAGGCTGAAAGAAGAGTGTAAAATTGCAGGTTGATTCCTATGAGAAATTCTTGATCCTCACATTCTTTTCGGTTGCTTCTAGCACGCTCACTTACAAGGTATGCTGTAAGGCACACACTCACCCTTTGGGAGACTCTGGATAGAGTGAGCTTGCTGATTTGAAAGTGGGCTGGAAAAGAGCTTAATTCAGCTTGAATTCATCTAACTGGTCACCACTGAAAAAAAAAAAACCCAGACTAGTAACACTCTTGATCCTTCACACTTAAAACCAGACATGAACATAGGGGCTACTAGTCCACAGGGATCCCTGCGCTGGCAGCGGAACAAAGCTCCGTTACAGACCATTTCTGCCTCTGATGTCCATGTCTGGTCTGTAAATGCTTTAAGTTAGGAGAGATGAATACCTTGTCTGGTATCAATGCCCATGTTTGGGAAGAATCTCTCTCCCCCTCTCTCCCATTTATCCAGTTGTATTATTGGAACATTTTCTAAGGTCCTGCAAATACGTTTTTAAACAGAGCCATTGTTGAGCCTAATTTTGGCTTCCTTACAAAGTCTTCAAAAGAGCAGAAAAGTTTCCTGAGCTGCATTTTATTTTAGCAATATTAACTAATGAAGAGTGCCACCCTGCATTTGATATTTTGCAGCACAGACAGATGAAAGGTTTTACAGTTTCAAACTGTAACTCGAGAAAGAAAATAACAATACCCCAGCCTTTCACGTTTTCTCTGAGGATGAGAGTTTGGAAGTCTGAACTCAGAGTCTCCTCTAGGTTTGTCACCAAGTTATTTCCAATTAGGAACATATCATATACCTACCTTCACATATGTACATAACTTTACATATGTATATAACTCCACAAGACCTCACTGTAACATTGTCAGTTATCACCATTAGAGAAGAACATTATTCACACAATTATTAGTTCTTTTTAATAAATCAGTTTTGCTGTCAGTAAGTGCCAGCATATTTTAATATTATACATGAAAATAGTTTAGCGCAAGCATACACTGTCTGATACAGCATACGAGGAAGGAAACTCATTTGCAGAAAAACAATATATTGCATTTATTTGAGAAGGGCATTTGCATATTGTCAGATGCATATGTACAGAAGTAAGAAATTAAACTGCAAATCTACCTTAACATTGCTAATTTACTGATGTTTGAGTATCAGTTATCCACTCTTCAATCAAAGCCAGAAAGCTCCAGTACTGTTCTGTTTACATCTTTCACGTCCATCACTGCAGTAACTTCTAGAGTCCAATGTCAATAAATTTCTTCTCTGCTCTGCCTTGCCTCCCGGAATGTATACATTTTTGAAAAATCTAACAGAAACTGTATTCTGAGTACTTCTCTAGTCTTCTATTAAATACAGTTTTTACAGTATAAGTTTCCATCAAAGATTTCTCTTCCCACTCAGATCAAGGGTCTTTCCTTATTTACACAATCCAAAATCCTCTCTATCACTTTTGCATCAGCTTTCCTTTCAGCAAAAAACTCTTTCCTAAATATTTTCAAATTAATTTTGCCTCATTCAGAACAATCTAGGGAATGAAGCAATTTGTTCTGGTTCCATTTGAACACACAGGGACCAAGGGGATGTTTTGCCTTAGAGCTACCACTAAATGAGGTGAACAGAGAATAAAAACAAAAACAAAACCCCAAACCACATAACCTTGCCCTGCAGGCACCTGCACCGACCACTTGCTGCATGAAGAAAAGCTGAGCTTTTAACAGGAAGCGGGCACAAAAGCAATCACTTGTTATCACTGCAATCCCAAACCAGAATACTCTCAATTCTCCTTGGGTACAAGATGAAGAACAGCACTACAAAGTTAGTGACATCCTCTTCTGTGTGCTCCAAGGACTACCTTTCAGCTAGTTTCAGCTAGTTCATAATTTAAGAGTCACAGCTATCACCATTTAATCTGTTCATTGTCTGCCCAATGCACAGCCAGAGAGATTCACACGAACACCATGATACAGGTAAAAGATGCAAGAGAAATCTCTCTCCATTTCACAACAAAGTATTCAGTATTTATAAAGGATTTACTTCAGGGTCAAGGAAAGCCAGACAAAAGATTTCGGTCCAAGCAAGAAGAAACATTCAGATTTTTGACAAAAGCAGTCAGCAAGAGATTAAGGTACTTTATTAAAATCCATGCAAGTCTTCTAAAGAGCACAGAACACTGCCTTTCAAATTTATAAACAAATCCAGAGCTCGATTTAACCCCGTAAATAACAAAATGATAATGCTCTGGACTAAAAATAAAATAAAATCCAAGACAAATATCCTGACACTGGGCAAGGGACTGCAAGTTACCTTTGGAAGGGAAGAAATTTGAAGCTCCAGATCATTGGTCTCCTAACTTTTTTGATTGCACATCCCATCAGTACAAAAATGTTTTTGAGCACACACCCTCAATACAAGGATAGTAACTTATAAATTACATACTTGTACTACTGTACTAATATATTATGTACATTATAAAAGATACACACAAATAGAAATAGCATAAGATGAAGATGAAAAATTGGTTTACAAGTTTTCTATTTTATTAATGGTACAAAAAATACTTTCTTCATACACCTCAATGGATTGTTTTGCATGCACCTCAGTTTGGAGACTGCCACAGATGGCCTTTTCTCCTCCTTCTTACTCCCAAGAAGATTATCTACTCTCTTGCAGCCCAGTGAGAAACAGCATTTACCTTGAGCTAATGCAGAGATAAACAACTATGACAGCAGCACGCCCTGTAACTGGTATTCAGGATTTGGGGAAGGCTAGAGGAGAGCTGAAATTCACAGCTAGGGATTACACTTTGTAACACAGACAAAGATAACTGGACACTGGTGGAGGCCAAAGGACAGAAGAGAACTTACTCATATGGAAGGAACTGAGAAGGAATTTGAGTTATTACAGAAAAAAAAAAAGTGAGCCCAATCTTAAGTTTTGGAGAAGCTGAAGGATAAGGGGAAAAATGGGAAGCAGTCTACTTTGATTGGGGGAAAGGAGGGTGTTCAACTGTTTTGTATGCTCACCAGCAAACTAAAGAAACATAGTCCAGATAAATTCATCAGAAAATAATTGCATAACTGGTGGAGAACACCACTTTTAGCAAAAAAAAAAAAAAAAATCATGGTTCACTGTCAGCCTTAGAGGGCGTTTCAACATCTGTCCTGGTTCACTTCTATTTCATACCTTCTACTAAAGATTTTGATTGTAGAATTGTATATGCATTGCAATGTACTAATGAGACAAAATTGGAAAAGGTGGCAAATCCTTGGCAGAAGACAAGTAGAATGAAAACCTGTCTTTATAAAATACAGAAATTGTCAGCAGTCAACAAGATGATGTTTACTAAAGCTCAAAGCATCGTGCTTTTTATATTATTCACCCATACCAGCACTTTTCCTTCTATACTGCCTACAGAAGACTGTTGTGAGCCTTATAAAGGCACCTTTGGATTGGCAGAATAAGGATGAAAACCATTATGTCATATCACTGTGCAGGCACTGCAATACTGGGGCACTTACAAGGACCTACACAGACAAGATCAAAGTGAGTGCCTATGCTTGAGACTATACCACGAGGGATATTCTCCAACAAGGTAACTTCTGAGTAAGATACCAATTCCAAGCTTTAACTGCTATAACCTGAGAAGAAAAAGCCTATCACAGAATATATTAAAGGATTTTGCATCACAGCTGACAGCAGTTCCTAAATGAAGAGTCATCACAAGTGGAGGAATCAATGTTTTGACACTGAGAAATTGTATAGCATACCTGCAAGCAAACACTGCCATTACATTAAAGAAAGTGACTTCATATAGCCTTCAAAAAAANATGCATACTTGAATTTTTTTTGTCACACAAATTCTGATACAGGCCGTGATCTGAGAAGAAGAAAACAACTACGTAAATGAATTCTCAGACACAGATTTCCAAAACCGATTTCCTGTCTCTCAGCATTCAGAAGCTTACAGGGTCTTAATGCTCCTTTCAGAACTCATTATAAACAAACATACGGACATTAATTGCAAATCTCTCAGCTCTCACAGGGAGTTTCAAATAGAAGGCCCGCCGTGCTGTTTACTTGCTTTTGCTTTCCCTCTCCTTAAGTACGCACTCATGCTTGGTACCATAAATGCTTCTGTCAGAGCAAGCAGAATTGGCACAGCTCCAAGGTAAATTGCCATCTTGCTGCTAGAGATGCATTGTGCACAGATTTAACTTGTATTTTACCAGATTTGATATAAGTGAGCTAATAACTTAAATTCAAATAAAAAGGGGTTAAAAGAAACAAGCTCTTACTCCTTTCCCTTACAGGTGGGAAAGCAGCAGTGCACCAATGAACTTGAATTTATGATATAACTCATCACCTGTACTCTGAAGAGGGAGAAGCAAGGTATAAAAGATTCATTTTTGCCAAAGATAACAAAGCCTCTTTAAATCCAAGAGAAGACAGAAAGATAGAAGATCCTCAGAAATTTGTAAACCCTTGTTTATAATTTTGTCTTCTAGTTAAATATAAACTATAAAGATGAAATTTTGGAACAGTGCTGAAGACTAGCAGGCACTCATCAGTATTTCTGAGGCATCAGTCCTATTCAGGTGGGATCTAGAGGCCCAGAGCTGCACAGAATTGTGAAGAAAAGGTATTATACATTTCCCATTTTGAAGATGGAGAACCTAAGTAGTAAGTCATAAAGCCATACAAGTATGTGGTGGAAGGGGGATGTCTGGAGCTCATGCCCAGTGTGCCAACCTGCAAGTTTCTGCTGTGGTATCTAAATGACAGAGTGACCCAAAGAACATTTAGGAGGATCCAAAAGATGCATGCTGATGTGGGCGTGGGTCGAGCTCAGGCTCAGTCACATCTTCTCACTTCCACAACTGAAGCTGTTTGTCCCTGCATTAGACTGTAACCACTGCAGTCCTGACAATGGACAAGGTGGCAAATCCTTAACACTCAAATTCCTGAATGTATACTACAGATTCAGATAATGATTACATTTTGGAAGCAATTATTAAACTGCTGAGGAGCACGGCAGACTTCATTGCTTGAAAGCAGCAAGCTCCTGTCTGCATTACAAGTTGCTGCTTTTGTGGGTCATTAACTTTCAGTTCCAGGCAGATTAAGATGAAACACCAAAGCATTTACCAGTGGCAAGACCCTTGAGAGGAAGGACTAGAGGTCCTCTAGGAATGAGGAACTCATTCCTCAGCAAAAACATTCCAGCCTGGACACCCACTGTTCAGTTACCACATAAAAATATTTGGGTGATAGTGAGCAGCTTGACTCCGTGTTGAGCACACACAGATCTCCCTGAGTTAAATACTTTTAAATCCCCAAAAAGATCAAGTCAAGCACAGAACCAGCCCAAAGTCTTCTGA
The DNA here is from genome assembly GCA_013398915.1 of Dromas ardeola. Classification (NCBI taxonomy): domain Eukaryota; kingdom Metazoa; phylum Chordata; class Aves; order Charadriiformes; family Dromadidae; genus Dromas; species Dromas ardeola. The sequence goes on from VYZM01007048.1 coordinate 208,362, forward strand.
AAGTTTTAGCTTATATAACATCAAATACAGCAGGTGAGGATTATTTCCTCTTCCTTCATCAGCTTCTCTGACATTTTTAAGATTTTACATCAATACTTTCATACACACATACATATCAGCCAATTTAATTATGGATGTTACTGACTTTATGAAAAAAATGTGGGGTTTTGTTTGTTTTTAAAATCGATGTGGTCTGTTCCCAACAATAATCATATATTCCTGTGATCTTGTTCACAAAGCAGGGAGAATCACCATCTCTCCATTTCAGCTTGAGTGAAGCATCACAAACCACCTAATCCTTTGTCTTTTATGGTCAAGTTACATCCTTGTCCTCCACTCACTGCAAGATCCTACATCTGCTGCTTTTTTAGACTTGAGGGTAGACAAGCAAACCCCTTTTTAATCAGTTTCACCAGCTCAATGCAATTATTATGGAAATTAAAAAGCAGGTCTCTTCTCTCAACTCCAGTGAATTACATTCAGAAGTTGCTCATCTTCTCTTTGCAACTTAAAACTATGGTATTCAAGTATTCCCGTAATCACAGATGTTAGAATCTATATACTCAAATCGTGCCATAAAACTGCTAAATGCATTTATCCACTTGCTAATAAGAGTGTTTTCAGGAGCAAAGTAGTTTAACCATTTTTCTTAGCCTGAACTCATTAAGATGGATCATACCGTTTCAGACTAACAGCAAAAGTAACCCAGAAAAGACAGCCTGCCTTAGCTACCACCTATAGGCACAACCAAAAAAACTTTTATTAGCCACAGTTAAGTCCCCAGGAGCAAGCAGCAGAGTAAGAATAAAACTATTAAACAGCCCAGGAGGAGGAAAATTTTTGACTGCAAAGAGGGAAAATTCTTCCATGATGCAATTTTAGACTGGCTTTATCACAGCGAATTTGTATTATTGAGCTTTCTCCTGTTCTGCCAAAGCAGCTGCCTATTTCCTTCCTACACCCAGATTTCCTTTAATCATTGAAGACAGGATGCTATGTTCTGACGAAATGCCCTTCCTGGCCATCCCTGGTGGAGGGAATTAAAAGCCTTGCCAATCCTTTTGAAATGCAAATCTTTACCAAGTAGGTTTCATGCCTCTTGCTATTGCTGCCTCTTCTTGAAGAGCACGTTAGGTGGAACAGTGGACTATTTACTTACCTTATAAAATGAAATGTTGTCTTGCACTTGCGATCCCCTAATCTCACCATTTTCATTTTCCTCTTTCCTCCTCCCCAAGTCTCAAATTCTTCAAGCGAAAAAGCTTGTTACATCTAGACGGCACAAAAAGCTTGATACTCCCCAGAAGCAAAATCATTAATTCTCTTATCTGCATAGCCAATATGGCTAAATACAATTTCTTTCTTCAAATATTAACTATTTCTGTTACACGTTGAGATCTTAACAGAATAAACATTCAGCCCAAATGCTTCATTTTGTGTTACTAACAGAAAAATTCTTCCTCAGCTCCTTTTTGGAGAGCATGAGCAGGGGAACAGCATTTTAATTAAACAGGATAAGTACAATTAGAATGAGTAAGAAGCACACAGACCAATAATCTAATATGTGACAGCAGAAAAGATACTGAACCTGACCCTCTCAGGAAGGAAGGAAGTGTCAATAGGAAGACCCCTAGCATAGTTTTGTTCTTCCAGTTCAATTTCCGCCCACAGTTGTGGGGGACAATGCAGACAGAAAGGTAATTACTTCCAAAAATTAAAGTTAAGTGTTTTGTGCAACAGGTCAAAGTTCTTCAGTAAAATCTTTGACACTGCAAAATATTCTCCTGAAGTCAGTGATGAAGCCTATACTGAATCACTAGACTAGTTAAAGCAAGACTGAAAAATACAGTGAAAATACATATTTAAGAGCAACTCTATACTGATGGAAGTGGACTTCAGGGGTTTTGTTACTCTATTTTAGGTATAGAAATTAAGAATTTTACACTATTACGCAACAATAGTTTAGTATCAGTAAGAACTTACAAACACTTTCAACAAATTCAGACAGATATTTTAATGTTCATAGAAGATAACTGATTAGCAGCACGCTTATTGATATGAAACTTAATTTATTTTTGGCTTTATTTTGTAATGGCATTCCGCAAAAAAAGAAAAGCAATGAATATATTACCTACATGAATTCCCAACGGCACCTACTCCTCAGAAAACATGGTTAGCAAGAAACAGAATGAGCACTATTGCTTGTGGAATATTTTTGTCCCTTCCAATATTTTAAATACAAATCTGTTCAACACTAGCGTACACTGTTGGTTCTCCATTTCAGTTGTGCAAGTTTTAGATATACACCAGGCTGTCTGCACTTCTGATTAAAGAAAGCAATGCCAATCAACCTACAGTCTGTGGGCAAGGAAGGGCTCTCTAGAAGAATTTCCACTTGTGTTCCTCCTGCCATCTTCTTTCAAAGTCGCTTTGCCACAAGCACGTGCATCAGGCCACCAAAGTACAGATCCCTTGAGTCAGCTGCCCTGTAGGCCATGTGACCAGGATCAGAAAGAGTATTTCTGAGACAAAATTCCAATTCATACACCTAACCTTTTTGAAATGTGCAATAGCTTCAGACACACAGTGAAAGATCAAACTCTCTTGTAACTCAACAGAAGGCTAACAGAAGCAAAGAACATTTGCTTCTCTTCCTAACTTTGTAATCTGCTCAAATCTCTGGACAAGTCTCCCAAATGCTGCGTCTACATTTCTCCCATACACTACACTGATATTACCTTTATCTACAACACTGACGTGAACACAGCTTCACAGCAGCTGGCCACTTTTTTGGAAAGCCAGGTGCTGAATTTCTTGCCTCCAAATGTCACACAAGGTAGAAGGAAGCGGCAACTTTCTATTAAAAGGAACTTCAATATTGCTTTGAATTTGAGATTGCTATTGGTAACCTCAAGGCCATCCACCACATTTAAGAACCAGATTGAATCAGGCAGGGAAACAAGTAGTTCTTACTCTTGTAAATGGAAAGGAAGCAGATTTTGTGCGCTGGCAGGGCACGTGTGGATGGCAACTGCAAAAAGTGTATGTTTGGCATGTAGGGGGAAGGCATCACTGCCAGCTGTCAAACATTTCCATTAGGGCACCTGCTGCAGATTCACTTGGCACACTCCTGCAAGCAACTCTGTCCTCACAATACTCGGCTATTGTGAAAACTGGCTATCAGAAACCATCCTCATTGGAGCCCCTGCAGCACATTTCATCAGCTTGCTATAGAAACCCCATGTTTCTCACTCATTCATACAACCGCTATTTCTTGGTGAGCTGGGAGCTGGGAAACCAGTCTGAACTGACATGATAACAGAAAGAACAGCTTGAATGTTGCCAGACGCAGAGGTTGTTAATTTTTCAGACAATGTAACAGATTAGTGGAAAAGGCTATTAGTCCAAACCCACAAATCAAGGTTCAAATGTACACCTTTTGAGTACAAAATGAAGCGGCAACAGGGACCAACTTTGACCTTCTTCTCAACACGTGAAAAAATGCATTCATGCCTTTAACGCGTGAAAAGCAAAATGCAAAAAAAATACCCACCACCAAACAAACAAAACCCAAAAAACCCCCCGAATAAACAAACAAAAAAACCCAAGTCCCAAACCAACCCACCAAAATATCCCAAAACAAAAATGCACACCCCATCCCCAAAACCAACAACCCACACCAACCTAAAAGCACTTTACCAGACTGGCAAGAGAAAGACTCTCTTCCCTTGTCTTCCCACCCCTCAAGAGTAAGAGATTTCACTCTTCTGCCACAACCACTTTTTGTCAGGTTATTCACAAATTCAGGCAATGAAAAAAGATCAAGGAAAAGAAGATTACTTCAATAGACATACTGAAAATTAGGCCTGCCTGAGGAGGCATCTTCCTTTAATAAACAGCAGCTTAACTCGGAATACTTTATGTTGCAAGGTAAGGTATAACATCTTACCTTGCAAGATGTTACAATTTCTACTTCTGTCTGTAAAGGATCTACTTTTTATCCTCAAAAAAAAAAAAATTATAAAGACTCAAACCAAGCCAGTCAGAACTCCTCTAACCATGGAACTGGCTTCAGGAAACCATTCTGGGCATCTTTATTTGTCTTCTAGAGTTTGTGTACAGCTTAGTAGTGTTTTCAAGGCTTATACACCTACTTGTTTAAATCACATTTTGTCCAGGGCTCCCAAAAGACTCCTTCAGAACATACTGTCAGATGGGCAAGAAGTTTCTGCTGTTTGCCTCTACACAGCAAAAAGACAGACACATCTCTGGTGCATCTGAGAGGTACATGCAGAAAAATCAAGAAAAAAAAAGTAATCCTTAAGTAAAATACTTCCTCTTGAAGAAATGCCAGATGACCAAAGATACTTTGCCTTTCCAACTTGTGAAGATCTGACGTAAAGCTGATCGAATGCACATAATGAAGCATTTCACGGTAAAGCCCCTGTTACCACACATTTCTCAATCTTATAAAAGACTTTTTTATAGACTAATGAAGGATTCATACAGACGCCTATTACATTTCACTGTTAGTTACCATTTTTTGACCACAATAATTATAGTATTACAATGCCATCTCACCACCCATCAGGTGACGCTGACAACGCATCAGCGCCATGCCTGACCTGCAGTGTGTGCTGGAAGACAAACTTCTGTACAGGATGGACACATCTGGGCCTCTAACTTCTACCCTGATGGCACTTTAGGAGAAAACAAACCGTGCTCATGCTGTATTACTCCGATCTTAATTTGAGAAACAAAGACACTAGATTTTTCTGGCCAAGGACTAAGTACAGCTATACAAAGACAATCCAGGGGCCCAGGCAGCAATTTAAAATAAATTCTTCTAGAGCACTGTATGGGATACAAGCTAATAAGCTCTGCCAGGGGGCCACAGCAGGTTATCAGTGAAGAATGAGGCACGCAAGGTGCTCTAAAGGCATCGCAGTGCCGTAACTCAGTTACGAAACAGCAACTTCATCACGGCATGCAATGTATATGCACAATTGCCTGCAGGTATTTATTTCTTGGGCGTAGTTTAGGTTGCAAACTCCAGAAAGTTCATAAGATACCAACCAAATTTGCTTCTGCATTTCACAACAACAACATTAAGCTACATTTCATGCTACAGTTTCCAGTTCCTGCTGACCTGGGTTTGCAATTAGACAAGGAGAGCAGTTTAACATTTAATGTCTTAAAAAGAAAAAAAAAAAATCACCTTCAGAACCACTTTATATTATCTAAAAGAGCACTATGAGTTGCTCATTCATCTCAGCGTGCAGACCATTTTTAGCCCAACTAGATTAAAAATACTGTAACAGAATTTTTGAGCATCCAAAGACGTTTCTCCTGAAAAGGTTGAATTAAGCATTCCAAAAAAATGAATGGCATGAGACACACATCAAATTATTGATTGTTCAGAAGTTGGGGGCTGACCTGCTGGAGAGCAGCTCGGTGGAAAGAGACCTGGGAGTCCTGGTGGACAACAGGATGACCATGAGCCAACAATGTGCCCTTGTGGCCAAGAAGGCCAATGGCATCCTGGGGCGCATCAAGAAGAGTGTGGCCAGCAGGTCGAGGGAGGTCATCCTCCCCCTCTACTCTGCCTTGGTGAGGCCACACCTCGAGCACTGTGTCCAGTTCTGGGCTCCCCAGCTCAAGAAGGACAGGGAACTGCTGGGGAGGTGCAGCATAGGACTACCAAGATGATTAGGGGACTGGAACACCTCTCTTATGAAGAAAGACTGAGGGAATTGGGTCTGTTTAGTCTGGAAAAAAGACGGCTGAGGGGTGACCTTACTAATGCATACAAATACTTAAAGGGGGGGTGTCAGGAGGATGGGGCCAGGCTCTTTTCAATGGTGCCCGGCAACAGGACAAGAGGTAACGGGCACAAACTTGAGTGTAGGAAGTTCCATCTCAACATGAGGAGGAACTTCTTTACTTTGAGGGTGGCAGAGCACTGGAACAGGCTGCCCAGAGAGGTGGTGGAGTCTCCGTCTCTGGAGACATTCAAAACCTGCCTGGACGCGTTCCTGTGCAACCTGCTCTAAGGTGACCCTGCTCTGGCAGGGGGGTTGGACTAGATGATCTCCAGAGGTCCCTTCCAACCCTATGATTCTATGACCAGATGATTTAACATGTATGCAATATAAAATTGGGTATGAAGAGAGGAATTCTTTCCTCTTCTCAGTAAGAGCTATTTCTGCTCCAGTTCATATGCACAACCTCAGCAACTCTGACCTGACAGAGTTCTTCCTTCTGTCCTACTGTGGATAAACCGAGCCAGACAGTAAGAAGGGAAAGATGCAACTGGACAGAGGGTATAGCCAAAGGAAGCCCATTAGGAATTCAGTATTTTTTTTTTAAACTTCAATCAAGAAGACTACACCAAAATACCAACTGAGCCAACATACTGTACCCTCAAATTGCATCCAACAGCAGAGACACTGCGACACAAGTAACAGGATTCTACATGAGCTCCTGATCCAACTTACAGACACCCATGCCTAAAAGGATGACACACTTTGCAGATGGTATTACCAAGGATGCAGTTTCAAAAGATGAGCAAGTTACGAGAGTTAAAGATGGGAATGCTGCAGTCCAGCTTTCATCACTGCAAATGGTTTCGCAATATTCACAGATTTTACAGAGATCTTCTTTCTGTTATCTATTTCAATTTGCAAAGCCAAGAGAAAAGGTAAAGTGATAACCTTTACTTGAAGGGCAATTATTTCCTGCACTTCTAATAATAGTGTCCTTTGCAGACCAAAAAAAATGGTATCACTACTGTAAGTCAGGCCATGCGTTTATCAGATACTTTTTTTTTTTTAATCTAAGAGAGACAGCACACCAGCTAGAGGTCAATGTGGAATAAAGGGAAGTGACCAGCCAGCACTCTGCAGGCAACAGCTTTTCTGAGTTACTCCAGTGACTTATAATCCTCTGGTCTGATGTTCTGCACAGCACAGGCTCTAACAGGCTCTGCATAGTTCTAACACTACCTTCACCTATTTCTCCACAAAGCTGAGATATCCGTGGTTAGACTAGACGGTTATCTTCCAGACAGGGTGTCCAACCTGCAAGGAATGAATTCAAGTTCCAGATGGAACTTACACACCCCTTGTAAATCGTTCTAAAGAGTATTCTTATATTTAGAAAAACATGCATTAATTCTGATATGTTTTTCTCAGTTTTCCCTTCCCTGTGGCTCCAGGCCTTACCAAGCTGAAGCAGAGGAAAGCTGACAGGAATACTCATGGAGCTTTTGCCAGAAATTTGAATAGAAACAGAGAAACTAAGCAAACCCTGGGCAGTTTCCTTCTGTTGTTGTTTGCCAAAAGCTCTCAGTGGCAGCACAGACAAACAAAATGTGCCTGTAAAGTCAAGAAAAATCACACTGATGGGTTTACATACACTTGGAAAGCTAACAACAATAAAAAAAAGACTTCACAGAATTTGAAGTTGTTTCAAAACAGAATTGCTCTGAATCCTTTCTTTTGCAAGGGAAGTTTCTGGTATGCCAATTTACAAAAAGACTTTAAGTCCAGAGTTTGGCTGGTAAAAAGTTGTAAATTGTTGCAGTAGTAGTACCATATAGCACATGCCTAACTGTACATGGTAGACAAAACTATCCAGAATGCTTATTCTGAAAATCATTGAATCTAAAGGACAAGAATCAACAGCCTAAAGATCAAATAGGATTGACTACAGAGAGCTATTTATTCACCCTAAGTGATTTATTTCTTCTAATGGCTGGAAGGGACAGAATACAAAGAGAGATGTACCAGAAATGGACACCAGAGCTCCAACAAGAAAAGGCAAGGCAAAAAACAGGGAGAAGGGGTAGCATAAGAAAAAATTAACAAAATAGACAGGACAGGCTCAAAAGCAATTTGAATCACATGAGGAAGATTTGAAGCTAGTGTAGAACTTGCCTGAGGAAGTGGAAATTCAAAACAAGAAGACAAGACAGGTATGTTCTGAATAGCTCACTGTGGATGAAGTGAGAAGCTGAGCACTCAGAAGTAAAGGCAATAGCTCTAGAAGTCAATACATAAGACCAAGGCAAAAAAACCAAAGACTAGTCAAATTTCTAATCTCAGTAACAGGGCCCCAATCATTGAAACGCTCAGCTGCACACAGACTGCCTGAATGTGATATAAGGTGCCTTGTGACAGATACAGAAAACCAGTTTCTGAAGACGTTATGTGCAATTCTGTTATGAAGTACACAAATGACATGAGAGAGGCTGACAGTAAAACAAGTGGGGTTTAAACGAAATTCAAGGTGTTGTCTTCCCTTCTGTAAAACTGATGTTGCCACCTTCAAACTGTTTTTCCCCAAATTAAATTTCATATCAGCACACAGAATAAGAAAGGGATGCAGATACACAGTATGTTACTACTACAGTGCATCTTCAGTAACAGTAAGATAGCTATATCCAAAATCATTCACCAAACCAAGAGCAAACTGTGGGAGGACAAAGAGTAGGCAAGTAATTAGCTGCTATGATTTTCAACAACAACAGACTCCAGTGATTACAACTGCAATTAAGAACATCCCAACAGTATCATCTTCCCGATTCACATTACCCACTTATATTCCATCTTTGTCTTTCTATTATTATTCATGTCTTATCTAACTGAATGTTATGGCGAGGACACTTAATGTATAGATGTATGTAAGAGATCAACTGTAATTTACAATATACTGTTAACATCAAGAATTTTCTTCACAGTTAACAGAAGTGAAAGAAACGCAAGACTGGATAAAAATTATATTGCAAAGGTAGAGTAGAACAGAGGAAAAACTATTTTGTCTAGCTTTGTATTTTCTTTACCTGCTATGCTGGTGAGCATCCTGATACAGTTTGGTATTTAGAATACCTAAGGAAACTCAGGGCTGAATAACAGTGTGATGCACTGCAGGATCTCGTTTCTGTCACTGTTTCACTTCAACCCCACTCTCCCTTTTGCAGTTTCTAGTCACATACTTTCTTTCAAATTGACCTTGAATTTGAGAGTCAACTCCAACGCTACACTAGATTTACAAATATGATAAGGGTATGAGAACAGGATACATCAGAGAGACCTTCCCCAACCAGACCCAATTAATCATGCTACAGAACACATATCCATGAACATAATTCCCAGGTTTGTGACGTTCAATAAATTAATCAACCCAAGCCTATATGTACAGAGAAGACAGCTCCCTCTACTGGGTGAGACAATGCAGCTCCTCCTGTCCTTCCCCCCACACTCCACAGAACAAATTTGTGTATATTTAATTCTCCAAGATTCTTTTTAAAAAAAAAAAAAAATTTCAATACACAAAATGGTATCAAGTTGTTTAGATTGCTCTGCGATTTCAGGAATTGACCTACAGAAACCAACTTTCTGTAGTTTTCTACACTGAAAAGCACAGAGAAGAAAATTCTTCCCATAGGTCTGTGTCAGAGCTTGATGAAGTAACACCCTACCTCTCAGTGAAACACTTGAAACCCCATACTGTTAGTGTCCACTGTCAGACCAGGTCTGGGAATAGACAGAGTTCAGCAGCGTTATTCACAGTACACATTTAATATCTGTCTCTCCTTACCACTAGTCAATTAAACTTTTTCTTGTACATCCCTGCCTCAAGAGATACCCCTTACCTTGTTTAAGGGAACGGCTGCAGCTTTCCACTTGCATGAGGCTTCATCGCAATGGCAGCTGCATGCAATTACTAGCATGCAGAACAAAGAGTGAAGAAATATCAGAGCACAGGTAGACAACAGACAATGGCACAAGTGAGAGGCAATTATCTGCATTTCAAGTGCCTATATTAGGATCTTCTAGGAAAACTACAATCTTTTTCCCTTCTCAGTCATCCCATCTGGAACACAGGGCTAGAAGTCACACAATTCATACAGCAATAGCATTTTTCTTTCTGTGGACCTCAAAATACTCACAAAAGTGGGTAAGAACTGTCCCCTCAGTGTAACAACCCAGCCCGCACCAATTCCTCTCAAAGACACTGCCAGGTTAATAGGCAAACCCCAAATCTGCAACCTACTGAACTGGAAAGTTCTTAGTTTTGCTACAAGCTTCCACAGCAAACTTTTGCAAAATAAAAGCATGCTTTGTCCAAGCTGTTCACCTCTAAAACTCATGACCTTGGCACATCGTGCTTAGAGCTAGCAGGCACTCACTGGTCATACAACCAAGTGATTCTTCCAACACAACATGTGTTTCTAGTCGTTCCACTTTGAGTTGAAGAAGCAGCAAAGCTCTGGTTTTTTTTCATCACCTTCACTTTCACCATCTGACAGTTTAACAATGCACGATTCCTCTCCTTGAACTTCCTACTACCAGACAATATTTGTTTAAACTTTGACAGCGTAATAAATTTTCGGAGCTTTTTTGGGGTTCAGATGTTTAATAGCAGAAAAACAGATGGAGAAAAATCATATAATACTTTTAAAAACAGGGAGTGCACACTCTCGAAGTATCATTTATACCATTTAAACTCTACATTTAAAATTACCTTAGTGGCAAAATTGCTACTCTGTTCAAAAATATTTTTCCAAATAAATTGAATGAACAGCAACCACAGCACATCCACACCTATGTACCCTGCAAACATACCCTTCTTACTATCAAATACTTTTTCTCAGCAGACGCATTTCCACCTTCCAAAAACATCAATAATCACATCTTTTAAGGAAAAAAATAAACATCACAGTTTATTTCAAAATTATTTACAAATGGAGTAAAGCACAGAGCTGAAAGTGCCTCCATTTGACAGCCTCTAGCCTTTAAGAAACAGACCTCTGCCAAAGCCAAGGGACAAACACAGATGCTCTGGTAAAAATTAAAGAGCACTACAGATCCAACTTATAGACAGGCTCTTCACAAGCACTCTTAATTCACAAATTGCAATAGAATGACTACAGGCATGGAGATATTCTGGAAACTTCCTCGCCATCACGGATAAGGAAGGGCAAGAGCAATAACCTCCTCTTCTAACCCTTTCATTCTACAACAATTGCTCAGAGTTTGCATTTGAGCTGTAACTAGGGAAGAGGAAAGCAAAGCAGAAGAAAACACAGGACACGCAAACCATCCCCAGCTCCGAGTGACAAGGACAGATAGTGAAACAGAATGTCTTTTAACAAGAGATTGCCAATTTAAGCGCAGCTTGGTCTAGACTAGTGCAGAGAATGCCTTCCATACTCTACCTGCTCCATAGACTAACAGATTTTGGCCCTGCAGGCCTTTTAATTCACAAAGTTTTACAAACATGGCTGTTGTCCAGGAGCAGCTCAAGTCAACCGTGACTGAGATTCAGGTGGCTTTCAGCCACCCTTCAGCAGTTATACTGCCGTGAGTTTCAACGAGTGGGAGATGTTTTTGTATAGTGCTGATAAGGGCTAAAGACATCCTCAGAAAAGGATTGCTATTCACTGTCCAACAAACCTTGTTCCTCTACATGCCTTGCCCTCACAAGCTGCCTCTGTGAGAGGCCGAAAGGTGTCTCAGTTCTTTTCTAATATGGAATTCCAGAGGAACAGGAAACATGCAGACAACACAATCCACTGCAATATAAAGCAGCCATTCTCAGTACAAAAAAATCAAACAATACTGCCCACTTATTTACCCAGAATGGAAACAAGCTGCTATCTCATATTTTGGAGACAGTATGACTTAAACAGTGACTGGAGAGCCCTATCCAAACTGGTATTCCATGTAAAAGCTCTTGAGAAATAACAGTACCATCATGCACCATCTAGATGAAGCTATCATGGACTTAAAAGTTATATAAGGAGAAACAGAACACACATAAGTTCTAGACAGGTATGTTCTTACTGAGGTAAGTGAAGGTAAACTGGTTATCTTGTTACTTGCATTAATACTGACAGAAACCAACTGCTGGGAATTGCTGGGAAAACAGCACTCAACCTTTCCTTCCATCAGCAAAACTGGAAAACACACCGTGTGCCAGTGAACGATTTTGCATCGTGAAGGCAGCCAGTGCCCGTACAGCAGGCAAACCCTTCGTTGACCTCATCAGTTCCTGGAGCACAGGCCTTACTGTCAAAGCCGAATCCCAGCATTATTGTGTTCTGCATCTCCTCGACAGCCAGTTCTTTGCTCTTAGAACTCACCGCCCACACAGGCTGGGAGGATTCACCTGCAAAGTGTTACAGGTCCCCTTGGGATGACAGTCTCACACTCCCAACTATGTTTGTTCTCTGCACAAGTTGTCTACTCTCTTCTTACTGAAGCAAACTGCAAAAGCACTATTCCCCTTCAGCTCGACACCCGCAACTGTAGCTGCCACAGATGATCATTACTGTAGAGAGAATGTGTAGTTTCTATACTCAGTGGTGAGCACAGAAAACCTGTGCTGGCATTGCTGTTTTGGTGCTCCATGAGGGAACAACTTCTACTCGGAGAGCTGTGCTGGATCACAGCAATGACTGTTACTTGACTTAGTGGATTCTGCTTCCCTAGTACTAAATACCATTCTCATGGTTGTTCAAGTAAAAGGAGTTTCACAGCTCTTGAGCTTTGCAGGCAGGAAAGAGGGGAAAATGACAGACTGAACGCTTGCTGGGTATTTGCCCTTCTCTAAAGCAGATAAGATATCACTAAGACTAGATTAAAAGCTTCAACACCACTAAACAGTGAAATTTTACAGTTTCTCATTAAGATAATTGAAACAAAGCACCACACTCCAATGTTTCCGAGAGGTCTCCTGACTTCTGCTCTTTTCTTTTTCTGGAAAAGTAACATGAGGTCAAAGAATTCAAAAGGAAAAATTAAAAAGTAAAGAAATTAATTCAGAAGGTGGAAGCCTAACACCCAACCCCTATTCCCTGCTTTCCCCCCAAAGTAATCCCAGACTGGACTAGCAATATAGGATCTCATCGCGTGCAGGTGTTCTTCCTTTTCTTCCCTGACACAGAAGACAAAGTATTTGGACCGCCCCTGTAGACAATGACACCCAAAAAAGATTCTTATTTCATATGCATGAGACAAATATGCACGTCCACTGAGACACACACTTGAAAAAGAATCTTGTTTACTCCCAACCACAGACAAGTCTGTAATTAATTTCTTTTAACTTTTGTGAGACTGCTTTACACTAGGGAAACAAGGTTGTGCAGTATTGGCTAGAAGAAAATTAAACAGTAACAACTCACTCCTTGCATGACCATCCCTAAATTAAAATTTTTTTGCATACCAAAATCAACTATACATATGTCCTCTCTGCAAACTACCAGTAAGTCATACAGTTGACAGGCAAGACCAGGTTATACTGAAGAACCGCCAGCTTCCAACAAGGGCAGACTGCCTTATTCACCCTTGAATTCAATTGAGATAAGACCTCCATTTCTCTACTGACTCTCACTCAAGCATTTTACCAACATTGCTATTTGCCTGTACCGACTATGTAAGTCTGTACACGTTACTTTTGTATTTTGCTCAAATATTTACCACCTGCAGAAACAGAGTGCCCTCTAGCTCTGACCGAACTCAAGAGAATTTTCCTAAGACTGTTTCCTTAAAGTCCAGCACTTACATGATGAAAGAGAGAGCAAGAGCATTCTGTTATCTGTAATCTTACCTGTTCGGGGGTCAAACAGCTGGTTGGCCTCCAAGTCTGTGAAAGTGCTGAAGCAAATGGGGCATTTAAAAGAGGCGCGATTGGTGGAGTCTCTTTCATCTGTCTCTATCCTCCTCCTCATGTGGTCCAGCTTATACTTCACCACGTTAACCAGAAGGCGGTAGTTGATGAAGTAGTAGTTATGACGGGTGGTTTTGCCATCTGGAGCCGTCTCTACCCTCATCCTGCATTTGATGAACTTGTCACCCTTGAGGGTGTTAAGTACAGCCCGCAACTGCTTCCTATCAAATTTAAGGAGCTCTAACATGTCCTCTTCCTTCACGCAGGGGTTTCTGATGAGAATGTCCAGAGCCAAAGCATGTTCAATGCCATAAAAGCCACGCACCACATATTTGGCAAGGCGTTTGAGAGCTGCCGGGACCTCAGTGAGGACGTCTGGGTCAGTCATAGCAGGTTCAGATCTTAAGCTTCATGTATACTGCAATGAAAAAAAGGCAGATGGATTCTTAGCTAGTCTTCTGACTTCAGAAGTTTTGATTTATCTCACTTAGAGCTAGGAAAAGGATGGGTGTTTTCCATTTCTCTTTCCCAAGCCCTGTACTGTCTCCTTAGGTGTCAATAATGCCAATGCTACAGAAGTAGAATTAGTAAGTGGTACGTCTCATTCAAAACAAAATGATGGAAAACTTAAAAAAGCGCACAAGAGATTGGTACCATAACATACAGCAGATTTCATTTCTGCTCAGTTACAACCAACAGAGCAGGAATAAGAAAGCTGTCTTGAACTTGAGCTCCAGTAGACAGCTTCATGATCAGCTGAGACACAGCTTGGGAGAAGCAGAGAAGGACTGCAGCAAGAAAGGTCTGAAGACAGCCCAAGAGTGGGGTAGTCTTACGGCCCCCAGGTGATGTCACTGGATCACATTACAAGTAGCCCTACCTGCTTCTGCTCCTCAGACATCACTGGGCAAAGATATTATATGAGAACAGCTTGCTAGTACGGATGGGTCTGCATTCAAGCAAAAGCTCCTAGCCACACAATGAGAATAGATAAACCTTTTCCTTACATTCTGATAAACAGACCTTAGTCAACTCTGCAGCATCAAAAAGTTAGCACTGCCAACTCCTACATCACAGACTGCTTCAGCATTCATCTTAGATGAGCAAACAGGTCCTTCCAAAGGACTGATCCTTCAATTTAAAGTGTTTCATGTTCAGGCCTTAGAAACCCATGGATAACATAGCATGATAAGTGAAGTAAAAATCAAAACCTTAGTGAACATAAAGAGACAGTGTGCTTAAGAAGAAAAAAGTATTCCATGAAGTACCCTTTGATTTACTTACCACGACTCATCGTGCTCTCTGTGACAAGACAATAGTTTCTAAAGAAATACTGTATTTTCACTTCATTTTTCTTCACCTTAACATCAAATGGCACAAATGGTCATGCCAATCACATGCTCCTGTGACATACAACATGCAAGTTTTGTCCAGTGGAGAGAAAAAGGGAAGCACCTCCATTAGGCACAGAGCACAGGTCTACTATCAGTTTAGACGGTGGTTTTGCACATTTTCCCTCCACCCTTTCAAGTCCATACATCCGTAGGCAGTAACAAAATTCCCCTCCACTCATAATGCATTTAGTTTTCCATGTATAAAAGGTTCAAGATAAGCAAGAAATATTGTAGGTGCTTTTGAAATACTCTTTCAGGGGGCTGTACTTCCAGTTAACTTAAAAAAAAAAAATGCTGAATAGTCTTTTTCAATATGAGACTTCTATGCTGGTTTAGAATATGAACATCCATTTCTTAAACAAAAGGTTCCTTCAGCTGAAGAAAAACCCCACACCTGAAGTTCTGTTTGTTCACCATTGCTAAGCATTTTTTATCTGTGAACTAATATCATAAATAGTAAAACTCTGCCAATATCAATTTTCACTTCTATTGGATGTTTCACACACCGTGTATGTACCTCCCCAGCATTCAAGTCTCAAATGAAGAGAAGAGTAACAGCAGAAGAAAGGATCTGGATGACTATTCTATTTTCCTCATTGCTATCATAAAACCTATAATATCCTTTTTGACAAACACCATTACAGAACTTTTCTATACTCCCCACACTAAGGCATAATACTAGAATCACCAAGCTCTATGTGTGACCAAGCAGATGATGACTCACTTCCATCACCCAAGACTACTCAAAAACCTGTGCGCATTTATCACAGTACACTGTTCGGACTTTTTTTGTTGTTTTGGTATGAGAAACATTGCCCTCTCAAAAAACTTTAAGCGACATTACCCATTGAAGCTTTATTTCTCTCCAACTGGTGCCTTCTTCTGCAACTGAAGAGGTATGTTCCTCTCAAGGGTTATGGCCAGTCTAACTGCAAAGCAATTATGCTGTGGATTCTGGAGCTTAACAGTAAGTAAATTAAGATTATCCTGTCTTGCTTGCCTTTTGGGTAAGAAAAAAACCACCCACTTTCATTCCTTTCTTTTGAAATGCTTCCCTGCCTGAGCTTTTCTTTTTCTCTAACTTAGGGCCAAACGGTATTCGCAGTGCTCAAAATGAAATGAACCGAACAACATCTGCTGAGCGCCGGTGCGCAGGCTGAGAACAGCTTACAGAAAACAATGCTTGGATGTCCAGCTCCAGCTTCTCTTCAAGGAAATTGAAATATGTTTCTCACAGCATGAATTAGCCATGGAACAAGTACTTCTAGAGTCAGTTAGCTTTTTT
>VYZM01007048.1:231427-268211 GCA_013398915.1 Dromas ardeola
GGCTCGAGCAGCCAGCCAATGGGTGGAATGAAGGGGAAGGAGTGTGCGCCGCGATTGGCGGCGCCGGGAGAGGGCGGTGTTGTTGCTAGGTAGAGTAAGATGGCGGCTTTGGACAGGGTCAAGGTGCTGGTGTTGGGCGACTCCGGTGAGTCTCCCTCCCTTTCCCCCGCTCCCCCCCAGCCCCGGAGGTGCCGGGCGGCGCATGCGCGGCGCCCCGCTCCCTTCCCCGGCCCCGCCGCCGCCGCCGCCCCCCGTCGGGAGCCCCCTGCTCCCAGCCCTGCGCTCCGCCCGGGACCCTGCCCGCCGCCCGTCGCGTGCCCTGGGGCAGGCAGTGCCGGCGCCCCCGCTGGCCCTCGGGGCTCCCTCACTCCCCGCTTTGCCCCGGCCGTTGGCCGCTGACCGTTGGCCGCTGGGTGCTGACCGTTGGCCGCTGGGTGCTGACCGTTGGCCGTTACCTGCCGCCACCGGAAGAAGGGCGGCGGCAGGACCGTGGTGTTTGGTCGGTGCTGCTGCCCCGTCGCCTCGCGGCCCTGTTACCTGCCCTCGGGTGGCCTCCCAGGAGTTTTGTCCTCTTGTGTGCGCTTGCAGGTGTTGGAAAATCTTCGCTTGTTCACCTCTTATGCCAAAACCAAGTGCTGGGGAACCCGTCCTGGACCGTGGGCTGCTCGGTGGATGTTCGAGTAGGTGACGTGCCCAGCCTCTTGGTAGCCCTAGCTTACAGTGGAAAGGAAGGGCCTTGACATTTTTTTTCTCCTTTTCATTACTTTCCGCCCCAGAAAGAGGTGTGTTTTGATGTTTTCTTTTGCTAAGCGTATAATCTTTTGAAACCAGTAGTATGAAAAGTGAGCCAAGCACTTGTGTTGAGCAAGTTTTGACCTTACAAGCTTGTCAAAAGCAAACAAGATACTTGTCATTCATAGCATCTCTGCTTGCTGCAGTGGTCACGGGCGTGTTACAAGTCATGGAGCGGCCAGTTTAAGTCAGAAGGCATAGCACTTAAACCACACTTCCCTGAGAAACAATGCACAACTAAATTGTCAGCCAAACATATTGGGGCAAAACAATTTGCTTGTTTAATTTGAGGGTGCTGACCATGACCGTAGGGTTGCCGCTCTTCCTCTCTGCTTCTTGCAGGACCTGCTGTTAGAGGAGTGAGGATATTCATCTAATAGGTTTTCGGCCCAACCTACAGTCCTCATGGGCTGGTGATAAAGGCTTTGTTCCTTCATCGCACTTTGTTGCATTCTCCTTAAAATGTATTGACGTAGGTTAGGAATGATCCTGTCTTACTGTCTTTGAGTTTCACCTCAAAGAATGCTGAAATGTATTTCCAAAATCTGGGGAAAGAAACATGGCAATCCTGGTTGACTGTGGAGCAGAACTACCTAGCGGATCCTGGAGCAAAACTTGTTAATTGATTAATTCAGCTGAGACGTCAAAGAGAATTTGGAGAGGAAAAAGATGTGGTCAGCTGGAATCTGATGTGGTCATCTGTGTTAATATTCTTGCAGTACTACATGTAGTCTTAACAACTGTAAGAAGTCATGACCTTACTTTTTCATCTGCTTTAGCAACATGCTATTTCTAAGCACACCATGAAGCGTTAGGTTTGTTTATATTGAGATGGAAAGGATACTCTCTGCTGACTCACCAAGCTCCATCTCATATAAGAGTTGTGGTCTCCAGTGGCCACTGCTTTGCACATTGCCTCTCTCTTCTACTTGAGAGATCTGCAATGGTGTCAACATGAGAATTTGGAAATTTTTGTCCAAGTACAATAATCCTTTCAGCTGAATGTGTAAGTGTTGTGTGGATTAACTCTTGTGAGCTGGCGGTGTCGTTACTTGTGGTGTGAATTTTTCATCAGATCCATGACTACAAAGAAGGGACTCCAGAGGAGAAGACCTACTACATTGAGCTGTGGGATGTTGGAGGTTCGGTGGGTAGTGCCACTAGTGTGAAAAGCACACGAGCAGTATTCTATAATTTGCTGAATGGTAAGTTTGCTTGGTGTAGATCTGGTTTTGTCACTGTTTCAGTTATGAGCTGTCTCTTGGTTCTGAGGCAGGATTCCTTTAAGTCTGGCTGAGGGCTATACTGTTCTCTTTTCTGATTCCAGTACATTTATACAGGAAAAAACCTGATACCATTTGTAGGCAGAATTTTATGGATTCAGTTTTCAAGAGGAAAGCTATTTTAGGCAGACCTATGCAGATAAGGTTCATCAGCCTTTCACTTCAGTCTTGTGCAGCTGGTGCAACAGGGAGTCTTTGAAGTTGCAATGAAGCCCTCTCCATCTACACTTGCAGATGTAAAGGTTGACTTCACCTTTCCGAGCCTGATATACATGGAGAAGTATGATTTATATTTTCTTGTTTGTTCGGTTCCAAAACCTACAGCAGGGGAATCATTATTTGAATTTATATGAACTTTGATTGTTATATCCTACCCTGGCAAATTTGAACTGTTCTCCCATAAAGTTGCAATGTGCTGATAACCATCTTGCTCATTTAATTTGCCAGATTATTTTTAATAATTGAATTTTGCAACTTACTGTAGATAGAAAGTAGTATTCTATGCCTTCTATTTAGATACTGACTTAAAGGCCTTAGTAGTTCATCTGTACCACTAATAAGAGCAAACAAGAGATTATGAACATAATAATGCAATATTTCAATGGGTATGTTTTGGCATCCAAGGACAGATCACTAAAAATAGATGTATACCAGATTGAAAACTGCTTCTGAAATCTGTCTCAAATGTTCCATTTGATTCTCTTTTCTTGCTCCCAATCATTTGAGGGCCTTTAAATTATCTATTAAGCCATACAGTAAACATTTTTGTGCTGTGATTATTTAACTAGCTATTTCTTCCTCCTTTCCCAGGAGGAAAACTGTGTGTAGGTACATCTTGCTTATATTGTTAACCAGGCCTCTGTAAATAAGATTTGAGTTGAGATGTGCCCCAAAGCAAGCCTCTTTGGTATGTGAAAGAAATCTATTTCTTCTGACACCATATCCACAGTATGCCAGTGAGTGTGGGTCAGACTTGGAAATATCCGAGAACAGCCCATTAGGAGATGAAATCTTGAACTTCTGTGTCTGAATTATAATTGATGGTGTTATTAAAATAGAGTTATTTATCTCCACTGTCCAAAAGATACTATTACGCAGCTTGCATATGACAACTGTGGACTTTGGTAGTTAGCCTTGGCTCTGGTTTCTTTCATTAGATTAATTCCTTCATTAGAGCTTGTCTCACAAATTGCCTCTGTTTGAGCTGATTCAAGAAGAGAAGATGAATGAATTCCTTCTGCCTGACTGCTTGTGCTTTCTGGGCTTGTAGTGGTCTGAAAAAACAGGGATCAAAAGACGGTTAATGTTTGGTCATGGCAGCATCCATGCGGGCTGTCAGCAAGACCTGGTTGTTGACCAGGTTAGGTCGGGTTTGCTTTTGGTTCGACTGCAGATGTTCACCTTTGGTGTCCCTGCATCTGGTGCGTGGACTGTGATAGTCTAGGACAGTGACTAGGCAGTAAGGCTGTGGCTTGCAGACCCCAATGGGGGAGGAACGTTTCTTTGAGTAGTCATTGGTCCTGCCTGTCCTTTTTTGATGTTGACATAGTCTTTTTCTGCTGGTGCAACTGACTATGTAGGTTTTCACTGAAGCAGATAAGAGAACTGACCAATCAAAAACGTAACTGGGGAAGAGCATCTGGAGGTGGAGAGTGTTTCTCGCAGATTATGCAGCAGTGCTTCTGAATCTGTTGCCGTAGGCCAAGTTATATTGTATCAGGCTTTTTCTGCCTACACTGGGGGTGGACGCGCAGTTGAGTTGCCTTTTTATGTTGTTCCTGAGATAAATGCTTTGAAACAGGGCTATGGTTGTGTTATCCTGGGAAATGTCATAGGAAAGTCTGTGCACAGTTGTGTGGGGTAGTGAAGAATGTTTGTGGAAATGTGGTTTGTTCATAATGTGCACAGTGGGTGGCACCTTTGGGAGTTAAGGTGAAAGATTAGATGAGTAAGTTTTTTCCACCTGTGGACTGTGAAGTGTGTTGAGGACGAATCCTGAAGATAAGCGGTGTAATTCCATTTTGTCCTTGAATTAATGATGGTTTGAAGTCTGGAGGAAGTGGGAACGTTCCACAGGTTACAGAAGGTGTGAATAAATAGAAGAAATTTGCTAGCAGGAGTTGGTAATTGAGTTAGGAACTGTGGTTATCAGAAGTGGGTGTCTGTTAATAGCACAGCTAGGAAGTTTGGCTGGCTGTTTTTTTATCTCAGAATTTACGTTCTGAAGGATCATGGTAATGAAAAATGCTAGAAGCTTAATCTTAAATACATGAAATCTTAATAATTCATGTTTCTACCAGCCATTTGTTGGACTGTGAAAGTTCATCAGAGTCTGTTTCCCCTTTGGATACCTCCCCAAGTACATAGTATTAGTTGTTGAAAATGCAGGAAAGCAATAGTGCTCTCTAAACTCTGAAACAAAGAAACAGCCTTTAGACTTCTTAGATGGTGTGACAAAAAGAGTTATGTTTACCAATTAGTCAAAACAGAAAGGCAAAATTCTCTGCTACAATAATATAGCGTTTCAGTATCATTAGGACTAGACAGAGCAGAATCAGGGAATGCCTGCAAGCCTCTTGCAGATTAAACCCTGAGGTGGCTGTTCGTTTCCTTCTTTCATGAGATTTTTCTCTTAGCTCTTATCCAATTCCTGATAAGCTCCTTTAAAAAAACTGTTACATCCTGATATGTTCAGCTTTACACATTCACTGTAACTGAACCGGTTATACTTCCCTTTCTTCATTCTCAGATATCTGGGAACCTGCAGATGTCATTTTGGTAAGATAAGGAAGAAATATATATCATTAAATAGCATCTTGCTGCCTTCTCTTTTACTTCAGGGATAATTTTAGTTCATGACTTAACCAACAAGAAATCATCCCAGAATTTGTATCGCTGGTCTTTGGAAGCACTCAACAGAGATGTTGCCCCAACAGGAGTTCTTGTGACAAATGGGTAAGTGAAAAACATACATGCAGGGTTAAGACACAATACTTCCAAGCTGTTATAGAAGTCTTTGTTCATCCCTAAGGCTACTTGAAGTCCACACAAAATTAGATGTGGCTAGACTTTTAAGAAAGAAAGGAAATGGGAGGTATCAAAGAAAATTGCTGTTCTTTTTGTTTTACACTGCCAATCAGGCCATTCTGCCAGTAGATTCCTGAACTGTATGGCAGAGACCTTACTTTAAGGGAAAAGATGTTTACTGTGTCTTTCATTTGTCTGAGGCCTCTGTGGGAATGGGTCCAGTCCCTGATACCTGAAGACTTGTGTGTCTCTACTGAGATGTGCAAAGCATCAGCAAGTGTCATGGGATATGACTCTGTTCCAAAAGACTTTCCCTCCATGCACCAAAACTGAGGAAGTTCCCTTTATTTTTTGTTTTGGTCAGTGGGGGAATTATTTCAGGCTAAAAAAGAGCTTAGAAAATCTGCTTAAACAGCATGTTCATAATTAGCTTTCCAACATCTTGTCAAGTATTTCCTCCTGTGCCCCCGTGCTCCTGTTATACATGTAGTCGGGGAAGTTTTTTCCTCCTGTGCCCCCGTGCTCCTGTTATACATGTAGTCGGGGAAGTTTTAAGATCATTGATCAACCTCACTCATGACCAGGGAAGCAATAATAAGGAGTAGCTTTCTGTGGGAAGAATATCAATTGTTATTCTGCCTGTGCTGGTAGGCAGGTGTTTCTGTAGAAACATGGGAGAAGGGAAAGAGGGTTTGCACTATCTAAACTGCAAATTTCTCCAGCTTTTCCACATGCAGGTTTTTGACAATCATTTTAATTTTCAAAAGTTTAACTTCTGTCAGGGACAGATGCTCAGCCACGAGAAATTGCTTGGTCAAGTTGTTGCTGTTGGTTGTAAAATTGCTTTCTAGAAAGCTTGGTTTAGGTAAAAATGAAAGACATGATTATCTTAGCTGAGGAGAATGATTTGAGCTTGTATTTGTGATGACATCTAATTGCAATATTATTTTATAAAGGCTATCTTTGATCATTATTCATATCTGAATCAAAGCGTGTTGGAATTCAGCTTATGGTGGCTACCTTTACTTGAATGTAGAAGAATTAGTAACTTGACACCACACAATTGTTATTGCAGCCCTCTTTGATCTAAGGTGGAAAGGGGTAGTGTTTCATAGTTGCAATTCATTTCATTGTCCCTTCTTAAAAAGTGTATGTATGTAGAAACTTTAGATGTTCAGAGATGTCAGCTCCCTGATCTGTCTCTGGTGGCTGCATATGCTGGGTGCAATACTGGAATTCCTGTTTCTTTCCTGCTTGTGTTAGCATTTCTTCTGCTGTTCATCTGTGTGGAGAAGAAATCCAACTCGTGGTTTCTTTCCTCTTTCCTTTCAGTTCCTGTGTAGTGACTTAGATGCAGAAGCCCTTCCTTAATTTACAGATACAGCACATTCTCACTTAAATAAATAATGACCATTAATAAATAAATGATCGTTATTTGAAAGGAACAGGGGAGCTGATGGCACCCCTGTGCCCGCTTACATGACCGATGCTTTATTCAGCATTATGTTTGTTTCCCTCATCAGTGACTATGACCGTGAGCAGTTTGCTGATAACCAGATTCCACTGCTGGTAATAGGAACTAAGCTGGATCAGATCCCAGAAACTAAGCGGAATGAAGTTTTGACCAGAACAGCTTTCTTGGCTGAGGATTTCAATGCTGAAGAGATAAATTTGGTTAGTATCCTTGTCACCGGTGTTATTTTTCTTTTATACAGGAGTGAGCCCGATTTTTAGTAAGTAAAGATGTTGTTACAAAAATTGGCCTTTTGGAGATTTTCTCAGTAAATGAAATGCTCGCAGTGATGGAGTCATGCGCATTTTGATTGGCTGCCCCCCTTGCTTGATGAAACAATCATCTTTGTTTCACTATAGGGAGGTATGGGGGATGTTGGGTAAGATCACCAAAGCATAGAATTGATGGTTGGGAGTTAAATTTTCTCTTCCCTGTTCTTAGTTCTGACACAGACTATCTTTGAATGAGTCATCAAGGTCGCTTTATTTATATATATAGGTATGTATAATGTGTGCGTGCGTGTATATATATGTATAAAAATACACATGTGCTGTGTGAATGCTTGTATATACACACACATGCATACACACGCACGCACAATCTCGTGTGTAGGCTGTACAAAGTATTAGCTGACTGTATAGCTGGTGGCAGAAGGAAGATGTGGAGCGCATAGTGGGGCACTTAGAATTCTCCGGTTGATTCATAGAACAAAAGTTGGCCTTTTCTCTTGAATGACTGTGGAGGAGAAAGGGTATGTTGATTTCCATGTGTATGGCTTCCTTGCATTGATTTCCTTGTGCTTTGTTGTTGTCTTTTGTGTGTTCTAGGATTGCACCAATCCTCGTTACCTGGCTGCAGGTTCATCCAACGCTGTCAAACTAAGCAGGTTTTTTGATAAGGTAAGTCAAGTCAATTAAATTATGTTTTATTCTATGTATTGAACGCCATCTGTGATTTGAACATGGAACAACAGTTAGCTGCTCCTTTCATGTTCCATTTTTTTAATTGGTTCAAGCCAGGTGTGGGGAGTCCAAAGATTAGTCTGCTTTTGGAAACCTCCAGAAAATAGCTGATCTGCTTGAAGGTTTGATTCTTGATGTGGATAGAGCAATGAAAAAAGCCTCACAAGTGTGCAAAGACACTCTGCGTATGTTTTTGGAGTCCTTTGGCAGGCCAGAGGGTTTGCAGTGTGCTAAGGTAGCAACGTGGGGAGTACAAGACTGTATTGCTCCTGGTTAAAGCAAACTTTAGGAATTAAGAAATTTGGCATATTATTCTCCCTTCCTGCACAAGAGAGCATTAGGGCCTACGGTGAAAATGACAAAAGGGGAATGCTCTGGTTTAAGCAACCCCTGGATGAAGAGATCATTTGGCCTGAATTTTCTTTGAAGGAGGGTATAGATTGTACAGGGTGATACAAACCACTTTTTGATTCTTAGATCAATGGTACTGCCTCCATAGGTCTCCTTCAGCACAGACAATTTGTGCATCGTTCTCAGAGACTGAGTTGGGCTACCTCTTCTCAAGCTTCACCTATGGCCAGGGGCTACTTGGAGCCACTGGAGTTCTTATGCACCTGCAGAATCAGCTTTTGCTGGTACTCAGCACTGGTGCGCCTGCAGAGAGGGGTGGGAATAACTGACTCTGATGCAATAAGGAGACACCCAAACCATCACCTCCATTACTAAAGAGGGCTAATTAAGTTAGGTGTTTAGAAGTTGAGGATAACACAGCTTTACTAAGAATGGCTGGAGGTGGCAACTCCTTCTATTTGTAGTAGAGCATTGCACTTAAAGCAGTAGGCCTGGTGAAGGGGATGCGGGTTCAGACCTTGTCCCAGTTAGCCATGAGTTTTGGTGCTTACATGTGAAGTGTTGATTGAAATCTGAGGTTATGCATATGCTGTGCCAGCTAAAATCATTCTCTGTTTTTCCCAGGTCATAGAGAAGAGATACTTCATAAGAGATGGCAATCAGGTTTGTCATTTTTCTTCCATTTTTTTTTGTTTCTCCCTGGGTAATGTGAACTGCTGACAGAGTCCTCTATAAAACATGGGCTTTGTGTGACTTAAATGATAATCTGTGCTCGTAATTGAGTTTTTAAATATGTGGGAGCACAGCTGTTTTGGATAGACAGAAAAATGGCTGACGTGTCAGCTGAAGTATTTGTCTGTAATGATTGGCAGTGAACTAATTAAGTATGCTAACATAGTAGAATTTGCAAGAGTGAGGTAAAATGGGCAAATATGATCTCTTTCATATCTGTCAGCTTCAGGCTGCTTGATTGCAGATTTAGGCCAGAGATGCTGTCCTGAAGGTCAAAGAAAAGGGTTTTTTTGCACAGCTGGAACTAGCATTTTATGTTGTGTACAGGTAGTTTTCATAGAACCAGTGGAGCCACAAGGAAAATGGCAGTATGATACCAGCTTGTAATTCATTCCTAAATGGCCGAATTAACTGTTTTCAATACAGTTGGTGAAGGACTAGAAAAATTACTGTCCTGGTTTGGGCAAGCCACTTCAACTTTTTGTGCCCCCCACCTTCCCATGCGCAGTCTACCATGCAGGAAATAGTGAGGTTCCACTTACTCTGCCTGTGAGGTGTTTGCAAATTACCGTGAATAGCACCACTGAAATACAATCACATGTATCATTAGATGTAGCTGTGCTGAAAGCCCCTTAGGGAGAGCGGGGAAAAAAATAGTCACGAACTACAAAATGCTTACTTTCTCGGAGTGTTTTTAAATGCCTTTTAAAAATAAACTTGCTTTTTCCTGTGTCGGTTCTGCATGATGCCTTTTTTCCTCCCCTCTCCCTCCTTCCCACATTCTAGTGAAAGGAAGTCTCCCTTTCATGGGAATAATAGCTTAATGCAGAAATCTGCTTGTGTGCTGGTTGTCTTTAACGCATGATGTAAGATTTTTATTTTTCTTATTTGATCATTTTTAGTGGCTAGCTAGGGATTAACTTTATATTCCTTATGGCCACGTGCCAAAGACTACAGCCTTCTGAGGACTACTTTCATCTGCATCACTGAAAACAGCTCAAAAGCTTAAAACAAATCTCAAGTAGTGGACAGTCACATTTAAAGAGACAAAATCCAAATTGGAACTGGAGATTTCATTATAATCTCTTAATGTTATTATTTGAAATTATCTACTTAATGTAAATCTTACAAATGTGTTTGTGGATTTTCTACAATAGGTCTCTTCGATCACTCGTGTTTTGAGGTATTTCTATTATAGACTTCTTCAAGATGAAAAGAATGATAAGTTTCAAATTGGTTTAGCTATGACTTTGATCAGATCTCTGATAAATAAATAATTGTTACTCTTAATTAGTGACTTTGATATAAAAAATGCTAAAGCAGATAAGCTTTTAGCTCTGGTGTCCTGCTACTTTTTAGTTATAATGATTGCATTTTTCTTTTTTGAATTCCCAAAGCAGTTTTGATGAGATGAACCTTTTGCAAAATCTGCCTGATTTTTCCCTTAGAAATGATTGCTTTTCAGAGATGAACAAAACAATTCCTGAATGAATACCTTGCATATCTGTTTGAGTTTCGGGCCTGAAAACCCCATCTAAATTTAAATTGTGGGGGTTTTGGTGGATTTTTATTTTGGGTAAGCTCTTTAGCTTTCTCAGTTTACCAATGAAGCGTGTAACCTAAGCAATCTACTTGGTATTGTAAATTACATTTTCATCCCATACTATCCATATATGCCCATGTTCTCCTGGCGTGATTTGTAGTGCTTGGTTGACGCTTTCCATTTTAATATACTGTATTTCCTATGAGAGTGTGGAATTGTTTTGGGAGGGTGTGTTTACTGGATCTACTGTTTCCAGCAGATGAAGTTAGATATTTAGAAGTTATTCTGGGCTGTCATCAAATAGTTTTATGATGCTGCCAATAGGACACACATCTTATACCTATTAGAAATCAGTGCATCTCTTTCTTTTGTGGGATTCACGGGTGCATTGGATTGCAGATCTGTTTGAAATACTGTTAAGCCAGAGAAGCTCCTCATGGTTTCAAGTAGATTTTCTTTGTAAGCACTTATTGTCTCGGTGTAAGCAGTTTCTACAGATTGGCTGCAAAAGCAGGAGTGCTAATCCTTTGCATTGTTGTGGCCATTTTTATTCTGATGGTTTTCTTAAAGCTTTCAGCAGTTGATAAAACTGTACTTTCAACTACCAGTGAAGTGCTTCCGTCTCAGGTTAGAAGGCATAAAGTCTCAACATCTGTTTAATAGAACTTGGTAATACTGTTTTATAGTTTTAAAAATGAATGGAGGAGAATTTCTTGTATGCATTTGAATCTGAATTTGAATTACAGACTTTGAAATCTGTAATTAACTCATTCAGGATTTGCCCAAGAAATTAAGGCTTTTATTGTAACCCTTGCCAAAAAGGATTAAGGAGCTCCATAGGACAAATGAGCCATACTCAAGTTTTGTATCTTGTTTAATTGATGGTGCTCCTGTAGCAGTAGGCTGAAACATTTTAGTCACGATTCTGGAGACAACGTGGAAGAGGAAGGCATTGTTGCAGTTGGCTTGGTAACAGGCACTCAAATGTGGGCCAGAGGGAGCTCATGCTGATTCTGACATGACGACTTATCTTTTCTGTCTCTAGATTCCTGGCTTCTCTGAAAGGAAAAGGTTTGGGGGGGGAACACTGAAGAGCCTTCATTATGATTGAACACTGAAGAAATGGAAGATGACTTCTCCAAGTTCCTAACAACATTCCCATTTCGACTGGATGCTTAAAGACAATAATGCCTGTGTCAAGCAGAGTAAAATGATATTATGCTTTGGCCGAGTAGACTGCTGAAGCTACTTTTACTGGAAGAGGCTTGGGGAAGAATTTCCAAAAATCTAATTTGAAGCCTAGAGTGTTTCTGAGGATTGCAGACTGTCTGGATATATGGGAACATTTGGGGAAAGCGTGCCATAAACTGAATGCCTCTCGCGCTGCTGTGGGAGACTTTATCATACACAGCATGTATACATGACATCTTTGTCTCCATTTTGGAAAACTTATGGACAGTTTTTGCAATGAATTACTTTCATCTTACCTCTAAAGGAAAGATGACACTGAGTGGGCTTCTTATTTACGGTAAAGTGAACAAAACAAGTGAGCAAAATGTAAGAATGGGTAAGAAATGGTCTGGAAAATAATAGAATGCCTTCATTAAATGAATGGCGGTGTCTCACCTGGAACACACTGTTCAGCCCTATTCAAAAGGGATAAAAGAAATAGGCAAGAGATGAAAAAAGATTTGAAGGCTTAAAAAGAAAATTATGAGTAGAAAACACAGTATTAATTCTGCGGCTTAAATTAAAATTGTTTATTTTGGAGAGGACAAAGTGAATCAGGTACTCCTGTTTATCTTTTCATAATTGAGTGTGTTCTTGTTCTTAAATCGAAAGGCAGTGTATTGAAAGCTGTTGGGAAAAGTGTGGTTTTATACAGTGCTTATTTGGAACAAATGTGACACGGTCTTACTGAGCCTCAGGGCTTAGCCGATTCAGAAAACATGAAATGTAAGAACATCCTCTGAATTAGAATGGATAGAAATTTAGAAGGGATGTAAAGCCCTGCAGAAGGTAGGAACTGAGCATGATCAGAAGGAAAGTTCTGTGATAGGGTTGTTTCCTTTTCATATTTAGTACTAAGGATAAAGGAGACTTGACCTGGTCTGATCTACTGTGTAAGCTGTTGTCTTCCTAAGTAACCCAAGCTTTGCACGGTTTCTCACCTCCCTAGAATTATATGGAGTGGTAAAAGCCTGATTTATGGCAGTTTCTTCTTTCCCCTCCTTTCTCACAGTCACTTCTAACGGTTAAGCCTCTGGCAAAGGCTAACTAAGAGCTGGAGTTAGATATAAATACAGATTAATAATAAATGGGGATAGAAGAAAGTAAAATGCTGGTGTGAAACTGACAGCGAGCAGAGTTCTGCAGTCTCCAGATTACATCTGCCTGCAGCTCTTCTCTAGCAGCTGCCTGGAAATAAATGGAAAACTGCTTATTGCCACTAATCAGGCACAAAAATGACAGCTAGGTGCACCAGTCAAACTTACTAAAAATATGGATACTTTGCATTTCCTTAGGCTGTTTCCAGAAAGGTCTTGGAGCATCTGCAAACACGACTGCGGTAAGTTTTCAGATGCCTGTATGAAATAGGTTATTAGTTTACATTTACTTTATAACCAGGGGAAAATAAGGTACTGAAATATTCATAGCAGATAACCCATGTCTGAGCTGTGCAGCTCGTGACAGCACCGATGTCTCTCTCTGCTCCTTTGACAATAAAAGCTGGAATTATTTTTTCAAGGTCAGGTGCTGTCTTAGGGTAACTAGATCTATGCTCCCTCAGGTTACCAAGGGACTGCAGAACAGAACAAGAAAGCTAGGCCTATTTCTTCTGTCACCCTGTGGCTTTAGGAGAATTGGAATCACTGCGAAGTAAGGGAGCCCATTTAGTGTAAGAGGCTGCATGAAGCAACAGTTGCACAGGTCTTTGATTTGGAGTAAGCAACTCTCCAAAGTATCCCCTTTCAATTAATGAAAAAAAGGAACATTTCTCAGCGTGCTGTAGGGTGGCCTAAGCCCTAGTTGCAGCTTACGTGTATTTGTGTGTTTCGCTCCTTAGGCTCCTCAAAGAAGAAACAAAGTCTTCACATGGAAAATCTTGTGAAGGTCAGTTCGTGCTCCAGGAGGAGGAGGGAATTCATAGGTCCTGTGCATCAGTGGGACTGAAGGTTATGACAGTCAGTATTCAGGAGCAAATTAGAAAGAGATACTGTTATGATAGGAGGGAGAGAAAATAAAGGGAATAGTATCGAGGAAAAGTAGAGCACACAGGCAAGCAGTAGCAGGTTAGCAGATTGAGAGAGAAGTTTGCTTGAGGCTGTGGCTCCTGCTCTAGGCTCAGCTAAGTCTGCCTGGGCTCACTCATTCAGCTGTGAGCCATAAAACTCCTCCCAGGATATCTCCGTCCATTCTTGAAATGATCAGCTGACAAGTGACTTCATGGTCAGTCTCACTGTCCCATGTCCAAAGTGAAGGATGCTTCCTTGGAGGCATGGTTCTGATATTTCTGTTTGTCAAATTGTAGTGCTTTCAGTACACTGGGAATTAAAGAGTTTACCCTTTTTGATTCTAGTCTGGATGTTTAACTTGAAGAAGATGAGTACCAGAGTTGTTTCATGTTGTTTGCGTTGTCACAGTATTTATTCTGATATCACGAACCTTAACTCTGTCCTGCATAACAAATCATAGAATCATAGAACGGTTAGAGTTGGAAGGGACCTTAAAGATCACCTGGTTCCAACCCCCCTGCCCTGGGCAGGGACACCTCCCACTAGACCAGGCTGCTCAAAGCCCCATCCAGCCTGGCCTTGAACACTTCCAGGGATGGGGCATCCACAGCTTCCCTGGGCAACATGTTCTAGCGTCTCACCACCCTCACAGTAAAGAATTTCTTCCTAATATCTAATCTAAATCTCCCCTCTTTCGGTTTAAAACTGTTGCCCCTTGTCCTATCATTACACTTTCTGATAAAGAGTCCCTCTCCATCTTTTCTGTAGGCCTCCTTTATTAGTTTTAATGCACTGAAATCCTTTAGGTAGCTGTCATTTGGTTATAATTCTAAAGGGTAAAGGCTACATTTTTGTGCTGTTCTCCATCAGTAGCCCTGAGAAATGGTTGCGGACCCATTTGACCAGGATTACGATGCTTTATCCTTTCTGGTTCCAGATTATAATAGGTTGCTGTGTAAAACACCTGTGTGGGCTTTTCCATGTATTTTTGCCTACTTTTCTTCTTCCAGTATTTCATCAGGGCCAAGTTAAGGATATTAGCGTATTCAAGTTATATTTAAATATAATCCTGAAATTTCATGGTTTTTTCCATGCTTGGGGTTTGGATAATTGCACTATCCCTGTTTTGTAATTTTCACATTTACCTGACTGGCACACACTATAGCTCTCTCGAAATCGGTCCGTATGGTTTTTGTTTGGAGTGGTAGCTTCTGTTTTCCTAAATGTAATGGAGAGGCATAATGGACTGATAATTATAAACAAGACAAACCATGGGAACTGGCAGAAAGCCATTGCAGGCACCATTAATCTGCTGACAAGGTGTAGTGTGGGATTAGGTGCATCTGTATTTTGATCAGAGGTAGTGGCACCATATGCAAGTGCCACCAGTTTAGCACCGTATTTTAGTTGTACCAATATTGTTGGTGTGTATAGAGCAAGAATATCTCGCACCTGCTGTGGTGTATATCGAATGTTCAGGATCCAGCAGGTGATGTGGAATGACCATCCTAGTTCTTCTCATTGACTTTACCATTACTCGCTGCTCCATCCCTTCTGTGCTTCTGCTTTACTTCTATCTTAAAAAGTCTGAATGTCGGTGTTAAATTGTCACTAAAAAGAAGTTGTCTCGATCTTTCTCCCAAATACCATTGTCTGGCCAAATCCTTTTTAGTTTTTTGGATCACGGGTTTGAGTGTAGTGGTTGTCTTACACCTGTGTTAATGTAGTGTCATGAGTCCAACATCTTAGCTATTCTAATACAAATAGATCTCCAGTACCGATTAAGTATCTTATTTGTTTATATCTCATCAGGTAACCACAATTAAGTATAATTTTTCCTTTTAGGACAAGGTGATGTGCAATTGTGTCGTGTATGTTGATGATGTTACGTTTATTTTTCAAAGGAAGCGCTCGCTTCTTGTCAGAACCAGGACTACATGAGCAGCTGGAGTCAGTTGCGTTGCTGTTTGCATCTCACCTATTTCTGCTGCCCCAAAAATGTTCACCTCCAATTTGGGGTCTGTGGCACCAGACACTTTCTCTGTGTCACACTTCACTCCTCCGTCTATATGTTTCACCTTTCCGTTCTCTGCTCCCTCCCACTTCCTCATGCACTCTATGACACTTCTGTCTGTCTTACCTCTGTCCCCATTCCCCCATCCCTCCAGATCCCTTTCTTCCAATTTCTATCCCCCTTTCTCTCCCTGTGTCCCACCCGTCTGATCCCTTCGTGTCACCGGGGGTCACAAAGACCCCTCTCTTTGTGCTCCCCCCACTCTGCTCTCTGGTTTCCCCTTCTTCTTCTGTTTTTCTCTCCGTTTCCCTCCGCCATGCTTTGCTTTGTCTCTCTTGCTGTACCACCTGATATCAATCTCTGTCCTTCTGTTCGCCTCTCTCTGTGTGTCTCTGTCTCTCCGTTTTCCTGCATCTCTCCTTCTCTCTGTCTCTCCTGTGTCTGTCACAGGCACGCACGTTTCACATCAAAGCAGTTTTACCTGATTCCTTTAAACCAGAGCTACTTGTGTTATTTCCAAGGCAGAAATATTTACCCAGATGCTGTGTACCAGAGGTGTCGGTGAAGATGGCTCATGCCACCAGGTGTCAGGTACATTTGAGCTGTGTTCGACTTCCCATGTGCACACAGGTGAAGTGTATAGCAAATATCAATAAGCTTCCCCTCTTCCCAAAGGGCTCAGCAGAGCTTTCTGGTTGATTTATGGTCAGTTTGACGACCAAGGGGATAGTCGGAAGCATAAATATGTCCTAAATATGGAAAATCCCCCAAATCTGCCCCTCTTGATTTCCCTGCAGAAAAGTAGGAAACCCATGTGTACAGTAACCTTAAATTCTTGAGTATATATTTCTGTTCTTGTAGCAACAGGATTGCCTGCTCCTCGCAGCAACATTTAGCAAAGGTGCCACTGGCTTTAAGAGTATGAAACCTAACCAGCAATGGGGGCTTGGGTGCAACCTTAATACAAATTTCATTATTGATAATAATATTTGCAGCAGCAGCTGCAATATGCTCCATTTATCACAAATGAGATATGAACTGCTGTGTCGTAGCCTGCAGTCAATAGATTTTTTCGGTGAGTTATACTGAAGTCAGCACTTGAATCCTCATTTCTGAGTTGATAAGGAGGTGACAGACTTCACTGATAGAAAACCTGCTTCTGCTTTTCAGCAAAGGGAGCCTAATCCTTCTATTTCTTTTGTTAGCCAGCTCTTCCCATTAGAAGTCATGTTCCTGTCTCACTTCCCTTACAAGGACACAAGTTACTTTGATTCCTTTATAGGGTTGAGCATGTCTGTGGCTTAGTGCACCAGTTTTCTTTGACAAAAAGCCATTATCATTATTGATGAACCTGTCACTGGCTGGCAACTTACCAGAAAGCGCTCAGAGTTAAAGCTTTCCTTAGGATGTGCTTTGCTGCAGCGCTGTGCGTTGGGTCCTCAGACAGACAGTTTTTGGAAAAAAACATCAGGTAGGTGTCAGGTGGAAGAGGGGAAGGAGAGCAAAACCTGAAGTATTATTTTTGGTATTATCCACTTGCGCTACTGTGGATTTATTCTAACATCTGATCAGCAAATGGGGAAAATACTTCATTATGGTACATGGGAACACACTGAAGAAGTTAAGAAGAGTCTTCATCACTAACCGTGGGCATACGGGCAGCATGAGGACTTTCCAGTTGTGCAGGCAAAGCTTCAATAAACTGTGATTCTCAGAACCCAAGTCTAAAAGGATCTTGAAATTAGAGGTAGCTCTCTAACAGTGAGAGTGATGATGCCTGAAACAATTAATAGAAAAACGCAGGTTTGCCATTATTTGGGCTTTGTCAGTTTGCTGAAAGATGTGCTTTAACACAGCTTTGAGGAAAAGTACCCCAGTATGTTTGTGTGGAAGTTGGTTCAGATGATCAGAGCTATCTGTGGCAGCAAAAGAGACTGTGAAATGTAGTTTGGGCAGTTCATTGCTTAGCCGAACCCTGCTGCAAGTACTATTAAATACAGAACTGTGTTTTATTTTTCCTGGTTTGCCATTACATCACTGAGACACAGCTTGTTGTGCCCCTTGGGATTATCAGTGCACAGAAACTCCGGTTCCATACCTGCTGAAATTGCACAGCGTAATTCCTTCTCAGCGTATCACTGTGGACTTCTCTCATAAAGATGTCGAATACGAGACAAGCTCATAAATAAAAACACACGCTCTTTCTTGACTAGATCAACCAAATGAAAGTCTGGGCTGGGTGGGCAATTCAACTCGAAGTTCAGTCATTTCTTTTGACTAGGAGAAGGTACATGAAGTGAAATAGCGTGTGATTAACCCATGCGCATCTACGTTCCCTTTGACCTGAAAGTTAACATTTACAAAGTGGAAAAGCACTGCTGGCTTTGGGTTAAATATTTATTAAAGGACAAGGAGGCCCAGTAGCTTTGGCGACTAGGACTACATTCGGAGTTCTTTATCTTGCTGTCTGTGACCATCCTCTCTTCCTGAGGCTTGTTCTGCAGTGGCTTACATGGATGTGATCGTTCCTACTCCTGAGGAATAAAAGGTCAGATCATAAAATTCAGTGGCTGCCCAAAATTAGCACCCTCCTTAGCCACTGCACCACAGTGGGAAGGACAGGACAGGGCAAGGTGACTAAATTTTCTCCTGACTCCTAGGAATGGTTCTTTTAGCCTGAAGGCAGAAGCATCACAGCAAGGTGAGCAGGTGGCTTCTCCAGCCTCTATTCATCCAGCATCTGCTTTTTGGCGACAAGGAATGTGTGCTTTCCACTGGAGACAACTTCTATGACCTTTCTTGCACAAATAAATGATAATAATTAACCTGTCTGGCATCTGCTGCTGAATGGTCCCAGAAAAATGACAAGGACGTATTTCATAAGAGCCACTCAACAAAAATGTACGTTATTAAAAAGAGCCTTTTTTGCCGCAAAGCTGTTGGCAGTGATAAAAAAGTATAAATAATATTGCTTCTTCTTCTTATATTATGAGGAAAGGTTCAAAAAAGAGATTAAATCCCCTGGTATTAAGTAGTACGCTGGCAGACAGACAGCTGCTCCAGAGAGCTCCTGTCCCATTTGGCAGTGTGTAAAGGGTTAACAAGCAGAGAAGAAATACGAGTTGGGGAAGCTGAGATCGTAGAGACATATTAATAACTATGTACATCAATGAATGCATTTTAGCTGGACAAAGATAGGCAGGAGAAGAGATCGGTCCTTTTAGAAAGAAGATACATCCCTGTGAAATGCAGTGGGCCACTGCAACAGCAGGTCCATGGCCACATCAGAAAGGATTGGTCTCTCTCAGTTGTGCGCATATGTTGTGCACACATGCCAAATCTGGCAGTTCACCTGAGTAAAATTCCCAGACATTTCAAATAATTCATTCCCAGGTGACATCTGTTCTGGTTCTGACTATCCTGTGACGTCAGTTGAAGACGTCACACCGGCTTTCTGGCAGGGCTTGTTGCCTTCACCAATGACAAAACCCACCACTGCTGAGCTGTGCTGCTGCGTCAGCGTGTGGCCGGCTCCTTCTGTTCCTGCTGGTCCCCTTTTCCGAGCCTTGTGAACATGTTCAGATCAACACACACGACATGAAGAGCTTTACTTTGGGGATTGGACAACCACTCGCTACAAGAAGTGATGGTGAGCCGTGAGCCAGTAATTGTACTCATCACAGCGGATGGGCAGACTACTGTCCATGCTGGGAAGCCCTGTGCTAAGCACTGAGTAGAAATTTATGAAGGTGTAGGCCCTGCTCCGGAAAGCATGTACCTTAATAAACAAGGATTAAGGGAAAGGGACAGGGAAGAATATACAGCCTTGCCTTTGTCACATGGCATGAAATACACAATGCATAGGAAAATACCCATGGAAAGCATAGGGAAGCAAAGGGATTACTGTTCCTTGTCTCTCCTTTCCCTTTTCTCCCAGGTCATTCACCCATGTAATGGCCCACCACCTGAACTCTTAAATGATTTGGCAGGAAACGAAAGGCCTCTTAATGCACGTGCTATGAAGTTGAATTATTTTAGTCCCCTTTGCCTACTGGATCAAATACAAGCTACTTCATCTTTTATTTAAAAGGCTTCGCCAATTCTCCTCATCTTTCGTTCACCACTGAGATGTTGAACACTAGATGCCATTTTCAAGCTGTTAAATTTTCAAGCGAGCCCCTTGATACTTCCGCTCACTCCGTCTCTCTGACTTAGACGAGCTCCTTGCATATTTCCGACATGATGCCTGAGAGAATGGTTCACGTCTAGTAAGCTGATGGTACCACAGATGTGCGTATACATCGTGTGATAGCCAATACTGTTGCATTGATGTATCTCTCCTGGGTCTTGTCATGTATTTCAGCCAAAATCTCTTTGGGGTAAAGGCCACGGGAAGCCATGCACTGGACAGGCATCATAAACCCAGAAAGATAGCCGAGAAGACTCTGAGCGCTTTTAATGCTCATTCTTCCACACTTAATTCATTGTGTTTATGAATCATGTTTATGTGATAGCAATTCATTATGTTTCTGCATCATATTTAAGTGATAACAAAGACAGTTGCTAAAATATTAATGAAGTACATCTTATACTTAATGTTTTATAAGATCTATATTTAAGAGCTGCTGCAACTAACTAAAGGGATTGTTTAAGCTAAATCACAGAATCACTGAGGTTGGAAGTGACCTCTGAAGATCACCTAGTCAACTCCCCTGCCCAAGCAGCGTCAGCTGGAGCAGGTTGCCCAGGACCATGTCCAGTTGGGTTTTTGAGTATCTTTAGTGCTGGAGAATACAAAACCTCTCTGGGAAACCTGTTCCAGTGTTTGACTGCCGCTTAATATTCACATTTATGGACAAAAAGGAGGATCTGGAGAACTTAATATTCACATTCAAGGGCAAAAAGGAAAATCCACAGAGCTACAGGCCAGTCAGCCTCACCTCCATGCCTGAGAAGGGATGCTCCATCCCTCCAAGGGATCCACCATAGTTTCAAGGCAACTAATGCTGGCAAGCATTTCCAGACACATCTCAGACATGAAGATGATTGGAACTAGTCAGCGTGGATTTATGATTTCACTCTTAAATGGGATGGGCTAGGTCAGAAACGCCACAAAAATGTTAAGAAATCTTTTCTGCACTTCATGTATTTTGGAGGTCAATAAATAAAAAAAGCCAACAGTGTCACTTCAACAGTCTATCATAAAAGAATGTTTTTCCCTCTCTGGAATGGAAAAGCAAGGTTAGACAGCCTAATAATCTTTAAAACATTTACATGGCCATCAAGTGAGTAAAAGGATCGTACCTTCTCCTTCCTTTAAAGGAAACAAGAAAAGCAGGAAGTAGGTCTACCCATAATTAAAAAGCAACATCTTTATTTTCACCTGTCCCACAAGAAGAAGACAAGAAAGCAGGGCCTGTAAAGAGGTGCGAGCAAGGTGAAATGTAGGTTCTCAAAGGAGTATGTAAGCTAAAATGTGACGCCACCTCTCCTGCTGCATGGCTCAGGGGAAGGGGATCTTGGAACCCCCCGAAACTTTGCAACTTCAGTTTCTGAAATTGTTGTCAAACTTATAATTCTTCACTGTCAGAAAACAAGTGAGATGAACTCTTTACTCTTAAATATTGTCTGGTAGGAAAGGAGTCTCAAGGGTAGGTGGCAGGTGCCGGGTACTTTATTTCTTTGGCAATGATGAATCACTGCTCAGGGTGAACTAACATATTCGCAGTCTCTACCTTGAGCTGGAGAACTGCTCACTGCTGGCACAATTTTTTTGTAGGAAAGCTGGCAGAGGCCAGGGTACGGAGAGAGCCTTCCTGGGCAAACAGTAAGACAGCAAGCCGTAATGGAGACCTAAAGATGACTTATAACTTGGGAATTACTCAGTCTATATTCTTCTAGAGCCTAACGCAAGGGAGTCCAGGTCTACGGTTCAAGACCTTCAGGTACTGCTGTAATAAAATTATGTAAGTTCACAGTTGTACTCATCCTCAGCCCACCCACATCGTAATGAGGCTAAATTTTTATCTGCTTTAGAGCAAACATCAGCTAGGCACTGCTACCTGATATTGTACAGCTGGGTTAGCTGAGTCTGTTCCTGGTGATTATGCGATAAAACCATTAGCTTCATGAAACCAGAGGAGCTCGGCGCAGCCCCTGCATGGTCCCTAAGCTGGGGGTGATGGAGACAGTGGGTCAAGGTGGCTCTCAAGCAGGCAGAAAGTCCCCACAGGGTTTAGGAAAGGATGGGGCACTCGCTTTCTCAGTTCATCTCTCCACAGCACTCCTGCTTGTTGGTTGTGAGGCACCAGCTCCACCACGTGCCGCCAATAAATAAATAAGCCTTGCTCCTTTCCAGACAAGTCTTCAACTTCAGCTCTCTATCTCCATTTCCAAGTAATTCCCCCACACACCATGTCTCCAGGGCTTGCTTTGTTGCTATTTTTCAGTTTGTCACGTGCAAAACGGTATGCAAAAATGATGACAGAACTGGCTCAAAACATCTTAGCTGAGTAGACAAGCAAATGAAGAAACAAAGAAGAAGTAGGTGAGGTGATGTGGCCTTCCAGGGCTGGGGTGCTCCTGCTTTAGGGAGGCAAGTGTTGTAAGGGAAGTGGAGATCCTGTGTCTGGTTTCCAGGATCCCAATACAAGAAAGACCAATCAACTGCAGAAGTTCAGCAGTGGCCAAGCAAGATGGTTGGGGGCTGAAGCACACATCCTGAGAGGGACTGGGCTTGTTCAGCCTGGAAGATGACTTTGGGGGAACCAGGCAGCAGCTTCCAATACCTATGGAGAGGCTAGCAAGATGATCGAGCCTGGCTCTTCACAGGTGGAAGGATGAGACACAACTGCCATAAATCAAAACAAGGGAAATTCAAGCTGCATATAAAGAAAAGGTTTTTGACCGTGAGGGCAATCAAGCAGTGGAACAAGCTGTTCAGTGAGGCTGTGCAGTTTCCATCCTTAGCAGTCTTCAAGACAAGACTGGATAAAGTCCTGATCAGTCTGGTCTGATCTCAGAGCTGAGCTTGCTTGGAGCTGAAGGTTGGAGTAATGACCTTCTGAAGTCTTTTCTGACCTGAATTATCTCACGATCCTGTCATCCTACGACCAGAGTGGACAACCAAAGAAAACTCTCTCTACCTCTCCCCTGTCAATAACCACCGTCTCTTCGTGCACCACACCATCTCCCTTGTAGCAGCCAGCCTCATTTGCCAGACTTTAAAAAGTGGCAGCTCTCGGTGGCTCTAACATATTACTCGGGGTGGTTTGAGGAAGTGCCAGTTTTCAGAGAAGACAGAACAATTAAGACCTGTGCCTCTTGCAGCCCAAGCTCTCGCTGGCTGCTGCGGGGACCATGCAAACTGGTAATTCCTTTGGGAGCGAAGGGTTCCAGGACTCTCTCGGAGAGAGGGAGACATTAACTCCAGGGTCATGTTCAAATTTCAATTGTGCCTCCTAGAGATTTCCTCCTGGCAGGGCTTACAGTAGAGCAGGTCACAGAAAGGAGAAAAAAAAAAAAAAAAAAGGCTTTTTTTTTTTAAGGAGAGAGGAGAATTCAAAGTAAAAAAAATCAAATAAAATAAATTGATCTTTTTTTCTGCAGCTTCTGGAAACGCAGAGCTACTTTCATTAGTATTCTGTAGCTAAAAGCTTGCTGCTGCTCCTGCCTCAGCAACAGCTTTCTTGAAAAATATTAATATTTCAGAATTTGTAAGTGCCCCTCACTAGCTCTAATCACAGGAATACAAAATCCTCCTGGGCTTTTGGCCCCAAACTGCTGTGTAATGTGTTTCACAAGTATCACTGCCTTCAGCAGGATGAGGATGTGATCCTTTCCATCCCCAATGTAACACAGCTGGGAAGCATAATGAACAAATATTTGTTACCCATTTAGAGGGTTGTATATGAAAATTGCTAGAGGTACAATTTATGGAAGAAGCTTATAAAGCAGTTGCAAAAATTACTTTTATTTGTTCTTATACACCTCGGGGGGTTTTTCCCCCTATGTGTGGGAACTATGACCCCCTTTTTAATATCTAAGGAGGAAAAAGAGCGGCGAGGGAACCCACTCCCCCTCATCCCCCCTGGTTATTATCTCCAAATCGATCCCGGGGCTGGTTCTGCGGCGAAGGGCTGGCGTTTGGTTAAACACAGACCGGGCTGAGCAAACAGGTTGAAAACTCCCTTGGACTTTCTCACTTCCAGCACTGTCAGCCTGCCATCAGCCTGGCTCGCTCGACTGGCTAGCAGGCTTTGCTTGGCGGGCTGCTTCGGCCAGACACCTGCTTGGGGTTTGTGTCTGCTCCAAGAGGAGGAGGACCAGGAAGAGGATGGCGGGCTTGCAGGTAAGGGGCTGGGCGCCTGCGACCCACCAGTGCTGGCTGCAGACACCCCTTCTCCACTGACACCGAGTTTTTGGCGTCTTTTTCACTTTAGCGTGGCCCTCTTTTGTGTTTCAGGGTGTGTTTTAGAGCTCTCTTGGGGTAAAGGTTTTTGCTGTGTTTTGTCTGTCAATAGGCTTTTCTTTCCCTCTTCTCCTCCTTTGGAAATCATTCATGGCCAGGCTGTTCCAGCACAGGATCTCTTCATCAGGGAATTTGTCCTTCCCCCGTCCCCCATACGCACCCCTCCTCCTACCCCGGCTGCCAGGGGGGTGTTTCCCTCTCAGCCTATGAAATCTGGCTGGCAACATCTGCCCAGATGTTGCAACCCTGGCCACCATCTTCCCCGGCAGCCCAGGGGGAGCAGCGGCTCCGTCCCGGGGCAGTTTCTCAATCCCCTGCACAAGGCACGCCGGCACACCGGGGCTCCGGCCATGCCCTCTTCTCCAAGCCTCAGCGGGGCAGCCAGCAGGAGCTTTCCCCCCTGCCATTTGCCAGAGCATGGAGGAGTTTGGGGAGAAGGGTGGGATGTGGTGGGTGGCTCATGCCCAGGGATGTGCGGCTCACAACCCTGAATTTCATCGGCTCTTCGCTGTCGTTGCACCAGGGCCAGACTCTCTGAGGAGTCCCGTCTCCTCATAGAGTAAAATTTCACCGCGCCTCTTCCTTGCCTGTCCCTGACACCCCCCAGCTCTGAAATGTCCTCTTTCAGCATTGGGGCAGCCTTGCCCCCATACCACTCCGGATGAGTGGATGGCAGGTGTCTGTCGTGGTCGTGACAGCATCTTCCATGTCCCTGTCTCCAACTCGTCCCTAGCTGACCCTAACACCTTGTTGGCCAGCGTGACTTTGGCCGCAGGTTGAGAATGGGTCTGCCCAGGGCTGCTCTGCCAGCACCTCCCCTCATATACGTATCATATACATTCATACCCCATTATCACCTCTCCCCAGCCAATCTTCTCTTTGCATCTTTCCTCCAAAAGTGTCGCTTCACCCATCCTCTCTGCTCTTCCCGGCATCCGTCCCTCTCTTCCCTCCTCCACTGAGTGCCCTGACCCACCTTGGAGCTGGGCAGGTCCTTTCAGGAAGGGCCTGACCCTGGACCATCCCAGGCACTTTTAGAGCAGAGAGTTGGCGAGATGTCGGGGAGATGGCAGCTCCTGCCAGGGATGTTGGCTCTGCAGGACTGTGGCAGCACCAGGTCAGAGCTCTGGTGTGGGTGCTTTGGTTTAACCCCGCAAAGAGACTGTGGAGCCCCATGCAGAAGGTGAAAGACCTGCTCTGCTCATTGCCCCGAACGCTCATGTCCCTGTTTCTGCAGGTTTGTGTTAGACGCTCCGGTGTTGACTGAACGGAGCTGATACGAAGTGCCATGCCTTTTGTCTTGAGATGAATGTTGTTTTCCTGTGTCCTGCAGCAGGAGCTGATAGAGAAATGTATTATGCAGTGTTTGAAGAAGGGCCTTAATTATTTTGCAGTCTATGTGTTCAGACTTCAAATGCCTTTTTCCCATGCCTGCAGTCTAATCCGGTGAACAAAAGGTTATGGTTTATAGGTCAGAGCATGACACCCATTGTGAGCACTCTGCTTTGCATCCCGGTTATTCCAATCAATGAGCTTTGCTGAATTTTTTATGCTGTGCCGGGCTTTTATCTCTCCCATTTTATTGAAAAATGACAAAACAAAAAACAAAGTGGAGTCAGATGAATTCCTAAGATCCCGTTTGCATAAAAAGCTACAGGATCTTGAACAAAATAACAACAGCAGTAATTAAAAGCAGAAGTGAAAACAAAGGACTGCAGAGAACTTTTTGTTTTACCAAACCACTAGCTCAATTACCAAAATAGTTCTCATTAACCTACCCGACCTGGAGTTACTCGCAACATGGCTAGGAACCATGGAGTCCAGGCAGGGACCTAGAGGGAGGTCTCTTTGGACTAAAAACCTGTTGCTGTGCCATGGTGAAGAAGGGTTGGTTTCCATCTCTCCAGATTTTTTTGCACGGGAAGGACGATCCGGCGCCGGGAAGGCAGAAAGAGGTCATTTCTCCCGGCTCGGGGCCACCCTGTGAAATGCAAACTGGGAGGTGGAGGTGGGCTCAGAGGGTCGGCAAGGAGAAGGGCCATTGTGTGCCTGGCCCTTGAGCTGTTGCTCCTGACCGACCTGCATCTGCTGGGTCCCCTCGTGGTGCTCCAGAGCCCCGGATGCATGCAGGGAGCTGCCCAGCTATTTTTGCCGGCCCAAGTAGTGCTTGACACCAAGCCCTAAGGGCATGGAGAGGAGAGAAGCCGCTCTGAGGCCTGTCACAGGTAAGACAAAATAACATGAGCGAATGAGAAAAGCCACACCGAGCACCCAGACAAAGCCTTGGAGCCACACACAGGGTGATAAATCACCTTCAGGACAATGTCTCCCTTCCCGCGGCTGTGGTCCTGCCAACGTCTTTTTTTTCATCCCTCGATGCAGTTACCTGAGGATTAATTTTTTTTTTTTTTCTTGGCGAGGAAGAATTGATTTGACCAAACAATGATGCAGCAGCTTCTGCCTTGGCCCTGGGGGCAGCGGGGCGATGCCACCCTCTCCCAAACACTGTCTCCTCCCCCACTCGGCTCCCCTGCCTCGACCCCCAGCCTCCTGCCTCCTCACTGGGCGACGACCAGCAGCTCTGCAGCCCCCGGTGATGCGCAGACGAGGAAGGCAACATCTCTCCGGCCGGACGGCCGGCAGCCCGCTGGGAAGCTGCTGCCTGCATGGCTGTGCTCGGGGCTGGCGAGGAGCCGTGCAGCACCAACACGGGCACGCAGGAGCTGCCGGCATGAGATGCTGGCTGCCGAGTTTCTTTTCTTTCCTTCCCCACCCTCTTCCTAATCCCAGCGAGCAGAAGTAAAGGGGATTCTGTGGATGTGAATGGGCAGGCCGGCTGGGCAGGCCACCGGCTTTTTAGCCTGAAGGACAGGGGGTGGATATTTCACCTCTGCGCCTCCTTCCCCCTCGCCCCAGCACTGTGGCAGGGGGCTGTCGGGGGGGCACCCGCTGGTTACCAGATACGCAAACCCACCGTAGAACCACAAACCATCCCCTCCCAGCTCTCCTCAGCTTAGTGGAGTGTTTTTCAGGTGATGCTCAAGCAAAGCAGTCTGCACATTGCATTAACCCTCTCCTTGCTGTGCTAATGGCAGAGCATTCTGGGCCCTGCTGGCTATGCCTCCAGAAAATAAGCATGCCCCCCTCCTCCTCCTCATCTTCCTCCTTTCCTCCCCTGTTCTTCACGGCTGCCCCTCAGGCAAACGCTCCAACCACCTCTACACTGCAGGTAGAGGAGGATGCAGTGCGGAGGTTTCGGTTAATTCTGGAACTGCTGCAGTCCCATCAGATATTGCTGCATTTCCTTTTAAACGAGGGGAGGGAAAAAAAAAAAAAAAAAAAGGAAAAAAATGCTCCAGTACAATACATTTGCCAAGGCTGCTTAGGTGACCTGCTGCTTTGCATATCAATATGCTTCTTGCAGAACCCAGTGGAGAGCAGAGTCCTAGCGGAGCACACTCGTTCATGAGAAGGAGAGAAACAGCTTCCCTGATCTGACAGAAACCGAGCTGTTTTCAGGTTCAGGCTAAGCAGGGCTTCCAGCCAGCCTGGCTTCCTCCTGGGAATGGACTTTTCTTACGGGTCACTGAAAGGTGCCGGAGGAAAGCACACGGCTTGTCAGGAGGTTTCAGGTTTGCTTTCTGAGTGTCTGCTACACTGGGAAATTTCTAGGGAGGGCTGCAAATTGCACAAGGCTGAGAAACCCCTGAGGGAAATAATCCTGGCGTTATAATGACATAATAAAGCAGGGATGGGGGATTTGTGCCTCCACCTTCGTGTCAGACTTCTGACCTCTGGGGTGTCGCACCGCAGCGAGGGAGGGTGCCCGCCGCTCGCCGGGGTTCCTCAGAGCCCCGAGGCAGCTGCTGGGGAGCAGCAGCATCGCAGTGACAAAGCCACCCCCGTCGCCACAAGCACACATGTGTCAGCCAAGAGCTGGGACGCCTGGGCTTTGCCACCCCAGCGCC
Source organism: Dromas ardeola (assembly GCA_013398915.1). Classification (NCBI taxonomy): domain Eukaryota; kingdom Metazoa; phylum Chordata; class Aves; order Charadriiformes; family Dromadidae; genus Dromas; species Dromas ardeola. The sequence goes on from VYZM01007048.1 coordinate 259,319, forward strand.
ACTGCGCGAAGGCAGACGAGCAGCCCGGCTACTCTCACAGTTGATAGAAGGAAGCATTAATATTTAACTCTCTCCCCAGGGCGCGGAGCCGAACCATTGATCGCTGCCAACACACCTCTGCGTTCACGCAGAGTTCAACAGAGTTGCTTCATGCCATTCTATAGCATCTGAAGGGACTGCATTTACATTTCTGTCAGTGCGAAGCTAAGGTCTCTGTTATACCTGCTTCCCTCGTGTGTCTCAGGTTCACTGTAGGGCTATTCTCGGTGCCACAAAGCTGGGAGCCGCATCCTGCCAGGTCCTGTGGCTTTTAGCCATGCTCAGACCACAGCAGCTGTAGGCAAGGCAGGCATGGGAGGGCATGACGGTCTGTTGAGTCCATGGGTCTCTCAGGTATACGTCGCCCTAGCAAAACAGATTATCACCTGCTAATGATTTAATTCTTGCTTACTACCATGGTGGATGGTTCATGCCCAACGGGGTGACACTCATTTAGGGCAAATCAGCAGCACAATGTAAGTCCCAGCGGAGTTTCCTTTCTTCCCTCATCCCAACTACATCCTGACCTTTTTCTTGATGGTCATAGGGATGTATCGCAAGAACTCGACAACCAAATGACTCCCGGTTTCAGTCCCTGAGCGTCTAAAGGCTGTGATTCAGTGCATGAATTTACAAGGCAGCCTGCAGATGTCGGAACATCCGCTACTCAAGCTAAGCCAGGATGGTGCTAACCCACCTCCGTAGTGTTGATGCATAGTTCTTCTCCTTATACATCATCCCTTTGTTCTTGAGTCTGACTGCGCGTGTGATATTTGGCATATTTCTCAAGTGCCTTCAGGGTGCAGAATGTGGTCAAAATGTACATGCAGATGTAGCAGAAGAGCAAATCCTGTCTGTGCTTCCTAGTCCACCTTGCGGTTAGACAATGAAGCCAACCCAGGAGGCCCATGGAAATATGCAAGTAGATAACTTGAAAAACTCTTAATGTATACAAAGAGCCTGGGAAAAAAGCGTGGGGAACAATGGATGGCTTGTTTGGAGAGGTTTTGCTTGTTCATTCAAAATGCTGATGAGTTGTGTGGTTTATTTTACAGTACATGTCAGGATTTGGAAATGAACACGTTTCTGAGGATCCACGCTGTCCAGGAGCTTTACCGGAGGGACAGGTACTGAGGTTTTTTAAGTGCTTTATTAAAATGACATGGAATAGAGCGAGTATCTGCTCCCTGGGCTTCTTTTCATCTTAACATGTTTCCTTTCTCTCTGCCACCACAAAAGTCTCCAGGAGCCTTTTTTATGCAGGACTGGAATAATAAGATGCTGGCAAAAATCAGAATTAAAGATTTCCATTCATGCTTTCTATTTTTAAGTTACTCGTGAGCTTCCAAGTTTCACCTAGGGGATTAAGACTTGTCTGAATTACCTCTGCTCAACAGCACGTTTTTTTTTCCAAAAGAAGTTTGCAGTAAAAGTATCTTTGCCACACCGAGAAGGAAGCCGTCAGCTCTGGAATAAACCAGAGCAGAAGTCTGAAGGTTGGCAGAGAGACATGATCACGCAGGAGATGAGGTTTTTGACATTCCTGTAGGAACTGGGTTCGGTGAAGCTGGCTTATAAGCCTTTGGCAGGAGAGCAGCTTCTTTGTAGGGAGGGGACATGAATGTCTGTAGTAATAAACCGAGAGATTAATTTTTAAAAGTAAGTAACTTCTGAGCATGTTAGAATAAAATAAATTACGTTGGGTCTTTCTGTTTTAAGGAACAGTGACCCATGCGATGCTAGCCACTCGGTCTGCTGGGGCACGGATGAAACCCTGAAGAACTAAAGCTCTCTCATCTCCTTTACGCTGGTCTCCTTTACACCAGCACGTGTTTTGAGGCTGACTGTGCCCTTCCTTGGATGCCCTGTAATCCCTTGGACTTGGATGTCAGCATTTTGCGCTCAGTCAATGGCATCCCTTGGCACAAGTCAGCTCCTCTTCATCTTCTGTGCAAAGTGGCCAGCAGAATTAAGGTCAAACTGGGAACTTCACCCTTCGCTTTTCCTGAGTTTGCTGGACCCCCCCAGTTCTGATGTTTTACATGTTGCGTGTCAGTGTGGACAGCAACAGGTAACACTAGGACACATTAAATGTGTGTGTATATCCCCTAGGTCTGCACTGCAACCTATGGCGTGCCCACAAGAAAGAAAAACTGCTGTGCTGGATCAGACTGATGGCTCAGCCGGTGCAGTGTCTTGTTTCTGGGACTGGCTGCAGCAGATGGGTGGAAAAAAGACATAAGAAAGAGGCCCCTTAAAACTGGGAGATCAACAGTGGTGGCTGCTGGTCTGAACAGGCAGTGGGCTGTGGTGGATGCACTCCTCATGGTTTCCCAGAGCAGCACCACTTTCCAGGCGAGGAGACCCCTCCAGCTCCTGGTGGAGGTACCCTCATCTGGCCTGAGTTTAGACTCGGTGTCAAAAGAGTTAATAGAAAAATCTGAAAACGAGTTAGACAAAAAAAATCTCCAGTCCCAGGGGTGGATCCTTTCTCCTCTGCAGTATTTATAAGACTGGCATCTGCAGTAGTGCTGGCTAAGATAAAAATGACAAGGGCTATTGATCCCCCTGCTTCACTGCATACCCGTACTGACAAGATGGAGTTTGAGGGCTGGAAGCTACGTGCGTTATGAGAGCATTACCTCTTCCTCCTGCCCACCTGTCAGGGCAGCATTTGATACTGTATGGATGGTTGATTCACTCAGCCACAGCAGGACGACAGGATGCTAAACTAGACCTTGCAGCAGGGAGATGGGATAGCAAATGGTGTATGACTGTCCCACCGGGGTATTTCCTGCAGTTTTTGGATGCCTTTACTTCTTGGTGATCTCAAATAGACGCTGGCCTACTTAGATCAAAATGTCTAGTTTCTGTTCTCTGCAAAGGAGGAATCTGTCCTTCAGTTATGAACTCACAAAGGCTGCTAAACCTGTGCTAGTCATACCCACGGCTCTGCAAAGGGGAAAGTGCCCCCTTTGTACTCCAAAGGAGGACTGCTGTTGTGCAGAAGCCCTGGGGAAAAGCAAAGGCTCCCACACAGGTCACTCCCACTCTTGGGCAGCAAACGGCACTGGCAGGAGGAAGCAGCACGCCACCAAAATCCCTGCTCTGGGCATGCCACCCCCGGGCAGAGGGCGGGAGGAGAAGGGGACCTTTAGTGCGTAGGAGGGAAGCAGCAAAAGTGCAGCGGCTGCGAGTCTTTATCAGCCCTCTGGAAAGCCAGACAGACGGGGTGCTCTGGGGCAACCCCTCTGAACATCTGAACACTTGGTCCCAAAAAAGTTTGCGCATAATAATGGTCTGCTTTGCAGTCTGTAGGCGTTGGGAATAATCCTCTTCTCCCTGACGCTCCTGTCGCTGACCCTACCAAGCACCACTTGCTCCAGCAACAGGCGTGTTGCCTCAATGGCTGTGCCAACTCCTTTAGGGCACTTCTGAAGCCTCCTGCATGTGGGAATGGGTTTTGGGACCTGGCTGGTGCCCTCAGGGCACTCAGCCTCATGGGAGCAAGGAGATACGACTACTGGGGCTGATGCACAGACTCAGGAGCACAGTCCACCCCACGGCATCAGTCTGAGGTCCGCTGATGGGGACTCCAGAGCTAAACCTCGTGCCGCTGCCTCTTACTCCTTATTTTTCCTTCTCCTCCCATTCAGAATAACCCACAAGTCTGCCCGTACGGCCTGTACGCTGAGCAGCTCTCTGGGTCTGCCTTCACCTGTCCCCGGCTGACGAATAAGCGAAGGTATGGTGACCCCCGGCAGCAGGCGGGTGGTGTGGGGAGCTTGGGGCAAGGAACGGGGAGCGATGGAGAGGCTGCCTCTGTGCCACCAGAGCTTTCTGCGAGCCTGGGCGGGTGGAGGCAAAGAAACATGCATCGGAAAACCTCCACCATGTGCTGGGAGAGGGGCAAAGGCAGAAAACCACAGGAGAGGGAGAGGGTGGTTGGGTGGGGTGAGTGGGTTGTGAAAATGCTGAAAAAGAGGGTGTCAGGATGGGGAAGAAAACGGTTTTCTGAGAGAGGAGAGGAAGGGGAGGGGACCTTCATGGGAGCCAGAGGGTCCCGAGGGGGCTGTGTGCTGTGCGAAACAACCTCAGGGTCCGAGCCCTGATGCTGCTGAGAAAACATCACTGCTGCGACTGGCACTGGTAAGCACCTGATGGACAGTGTCAAAACCGAGCCTCTGAGCAGGACTCTTCCCTCCTCCTAAGGGATGCTCCTGCACACCGGCCAGGGCCAGTGAGGCACTAGCTCAGGCTGTACCTATTTTGGGGCTGGCCAGGGGCTCAGATCAGCGCCAGGCACCCAGCACGCTGCTGACTATCCCCCGTTCCCAGCAGAGCTGGGGACAGCTTGTTCCAGCCGGCAGCAACGTCCCGGAGCTCTGTCCCGGTCATTGTGCTCCAGCTATGACCAGATTGCAGAAGATGGGTTTCTCGTTTTGCTTCTCCCATGGTGGCTCTTCTGTTGTTCATTCAAATGAAAGGCAAATGCATCATCCGAGCTGCCTAGCAGAGCTCCGCTCTCCGGGCTGGTGCCAGCTCGCAGTGTGCGTGGGAAAGGGATGAATCATTGTTTGCGGCACGAAGATGTCCTTGATGGAAATTTTCCAGCTCTCAAGGGAGAGCTCCCTCCTCCCCTCTCCCACCCACCCAAACTGCAACCACCGCTGTTAACACATCAAAGGCGCTGGCAGCCCTGCCCAGCTAAGGCTTTCCTGATTACCTCTGCTCTCCCACCTGATTAAAAACCCAGCTTCGGGCTTGGCTGTGCCGGCATGTGGTGTGTGGATGCCGGCCATGGCTGCCAGAGCGGTGGGGGCGGCAGGGGCTGCAGCTACGGACACATCAGACAGCAAGGAAGGAGAGTGGCAGTCCCAGGCAGGGATGGAGGCATGGGGGACTTCCTACAGCAGTAGGAAGCACCATCCCACATAAAACTCTGGTGATCCAGGCTCTGCATCAGCTCACTGGTGGTCCTATGGGCATGGCCAGCTAGGCATAGGATGCTACTTTCAGTAATCCATCCGAATTCAGATACTGGCTGTGACCTTCTGTCTCCTGAAAGCTCCTCTGTACTTTTAGTTAGATACTGTGCTGTCTTCTCTGAGCTGCTTTGTATCTGTGTTTAAATAGGCTTTTTTTTCCCACCTCACAGATAGCTGTATCTTTTATATACATACATATGTGTGTGTGAATGTAAACATATGTAATTATATGTAAACACACATATAGACATTTACCTACATATAACAGCATATATTTTTATTTAGAACCTATAATAAAAAGCCATTTCTCTGGAAGTCTCTGGCTGTGAGCTGGTGTTTGATATTTAATACACCTTTTGGTCCAGTTGCCACCAATGTTATTCATACCTTTAGGAGGTCAGTCACCTGGCAGCCACTCAGAGGGTTTAAGCTCTTCCCCAGGCTAATCCAGGTCTTTTCCTTCTTTGTAGCTGGCTGTATCGGATCCTACCTTCAGTCTGCCACAAACCCTTCAAACCTCTCAAGGAGGGCCACTTGACACACGATTGGGATGAAGTTGAGCCTGACCCTAACCAGGTAACCATGCTGGAAAGAGCCCTGGTCCTGCCAGGAGGACAGTCAAATATTAAGCTAATCAGGGGTGCAAAGGCACTGAGCTGTAAGAGGTCTGAGGAGAGCAGTAGGGAGCTGGGGGTCTGGCCAACACAGGAGCTGGGTCCTTTCTGCCACCTGCTGTTCCTCACCTATGGGTCATCCAAGGAAGGACAGCCCTCGATGCGATGCTTGTTGCTTCCCACATCGATGGATGCTTGTGCCGTTTCCCAGCACGGCCGCAGTGTCACAGGGTTTGGTCCGTGCCATCTAGCACCTCCCTCGGGAGCTCCTGTTGGCCACCTCTCAGGCTGCTCCCTCTTCCTCTTCAGTTTCCCCCCATCAAAGGCTCACCATGCCCCAGCCCAGCAGGCAGAGCAGCAGCGTGTCTCTGCCATCCATCCCCTCCTTCCCTGGGCTTTCGTTGAGGCTGCTGGCTGCCAGCCCGTTTCCCTGCAGGCCTCGTGGGAAATCAAGCTTCATTCTGGAGAGTCACGCAGAGACATGGCATTTGTCTTCCTCTGTTACAGCCCCGCTATCATCTTTAATCATGATTTCTTCCCTGCCAGCCCCAGAACATTTGGCTTGTTAATCTGACTCTCTCCTCCTGCCATTCTCCTCTCGACATCGTATTATGGTCATCAGTTTTTACTCCTCTCAGGTTTTGCCCTTTGATGCATCATCATTAGCTAATTTCAAGTCTCCCAGCAGCCTTGCCATTTGTCTAAATACTTTCCCAGTTCTGCTGGAATATGTTTTCCAGCCAGTGACCAAGGAGTGGTGACGGGCTTGTATTTAGGACCCTTTGGTGCTCCTTCCTAAATGAAGCTCCAATGACTTCTGTTACCACCTCATCCATCCCTGATGCCCTTTCACAGCCCGCATCTACCATTACGGTTATTTATGATTACAGTAATTCCAAGGTGCCCAGCTCTCAAGGATCTCAAGCTATTTACGTGTAGTACATCTTTTACCTAAAGGAACAGCAATGAGACTCTTGCCCACTCTCTCTCTCACCCAGAGGGGTTATTTCCTAGCAGCAAGTAGGAGCCATCCACTTTCTTCTCATCCTTCCCTTCTTATCCTCTCTGAACCAGAGCCAGAGGCCAGGTTCAGTTTGTTGGACAAGACCAACGCTTCCCCGCAGTGCTTTGTGTTTCGCCCAGCTCATTTGAGGAGCTTTCCTGATCATCATCCACCTAAAAGGATGGACATATGGAGGTACCTTATGCAAAGCTCATTGAAGTCAATAAGAAAAAAATCCCTTAATGTTGCCCAAAGACAATGGCAGAATTATAAAAGGCACAGGGCACAAAACAGAAAAGGGGACTAAGATGATGAAAAAATATGGAGTGACATCCATGCAAGAAATGCTGAAACAGAAGATGGCCCTCCAGCCTGGAACAGAGATGACCAAGATAAACTATGATTGAGAGACAGGAAGAAAATTTATGCCAATAATGAATGTCACATTAAAAAATAAATAAAGGCATAAACTGTGAAACTTCTTGCCAGACGATCCAGGTGGGTTCGAAAAGTGATCGGATAAACCTTGGAGAGAGAAAACCTATAAAGTAATACTAAGCACAGAGGTGCCGTATTTCAGGAGGCTCACGGATCATACAGCAGGGAAACAACACTAAAGGCTTCCTCATTTTAAGCACGAGGCACTGGCGGCCGCTGGCTGTCTTAGACTTCTCTTCTGCTCAGGGCACTTGTTCTTCTCTTCTTGCATCAGTCAAACCCAAACGCAGCAGAGAAACACCAGACGAACGGTGTGCAGACCTGGGCAGTGGCTTAGCCGTTTGCAAGCGTTTCTGAGGAGAGGGGCCAGACACCATTTTCGGTTGCAACCAGTGGGCTGGATCACATTTCCCACTCTCCTTGTCCCACAGGAATGACAGCTGTGGAGGTGTCCACAGGGACCAAAGTGAAAATGAAGCTGTTATGTAGGAACTGCACTATACTTATTACTTCAAGTGCAGAGTTACTGTCATCTTCTGTATTCCTCAGTGAAAAAAGACCATCTTTATACCTGACATTTATTTCCTTTCTTTTGCCTGTTCTTATTCCCTGTCCCTCTCTCCCCCCAGTCTTAAGGGTCTTCTTTCTGTGTCCCTCCGTGTGTCCTTTCTGTCAGTATTTCCCAATGGTTTCTGTCAACCAGGTCCCAATTCCCAACCCTGAAGGCTTATAACAATCATTAGAGGAACAGTTCACATTGAGATGCCACCACTGGCCTTCACAGCTGCCATGAAATTAACAGGAAAGGGGAAGGTCCCACTGCTGGGGGTGGCATCAGGCTCAGAAACACCTTCTTACCATGCTTTGCGCTGGCTCTTGTTCATGTCTGGAAGGCTGAATTGGAAACCAAGGGAAAACATGCTTTAAAGAAGTCCGAAAGCAAAACCTGAGGTTCAGCACTCTCTTACTGGCTCATCTGTGAGGTGTTGATACCTCGCAAGGGTCACATCGGATCCGCTGGTGGGGGTGTTTGGTGTCTCCATCCAGAACATGTGACTTCTCCATCAGCCTCTTCCCTTCTGCCCCGCACCCCAGCAGTGTGACCCTGAGCAGGCACCATCACGGAGCCGCCCGGGGCTCCTGGGGAGGAAAATGTGGCTCTGCCTGGCAGCAGATGGGATTGGAGCGGGCAGAAAGGAACAAGGGATGGATCCAACCCAGGCAACCCAAGGCTGCTGCAAGGCTGTAGTGCTTGGATGCCCTCAGGAAGCAGATGGCTTCAGAGAGCAGAGAGGAGAGGGCCAAGCTGTGGGGCCAGACCTGGGGTGCAGCTGATTAATTAGCGATGAGCCACTGCTTCGCTCAGCTTTACTGGTAGATGCACTCGCTGGGCACAGTTCCCTGTTTCCTCCCAAGGCCGGCTCTCCAGGAGAGCCTGACAAGTCGCCCGGCCACCCACATTTTCATTTGGGTCTGGAAAACTTCCATGAGGCTTGGGGGAAATTAATATCTTTGCATTCCTTTCAAATTTAGCTGAAATTTCACATAGTTCAACATTAGCAGGAGAGGCAGGCACAGATACAAAGTCCCATAAGCTTTGTTTTCTCAAGGCACCCGCCTAAAAATGTATCAAGAGCTGCCAGGTCGAGTAGCTAAAAGCAAGAAAATGTTCTTGTGGATGCCCAGAATCACAGGCACTTTCATCTGGGGTCAAGCGTATTGATGCAGGGGATATATATCTGGCAGCTGGCCCTGTCAACATCCTCCTAATTTGGGGTGTTTGGGCTGGTCTGTGCTGAACCCCCCCACCC
>VYZM01007048.1:268287-286560 GCA_013398915.1 Dromas ardeola
TTGTCAGTCACAGCACCTCGTTCCCAAAAGCTGCAAAGCTGAAACCTAATATGATATTAGAGGCAATAAATACTTCAGACTCCTCTGGCACCTTCTGCCTGAGGATCTCGACAGGCTTTGCAAGAAGTAATTAGCGCTGCTTAGAGCTCCCACTCACGCAGGTAGAGATATTTCTGCTTCGGATGTGAGGAAAATCAGGTGGAGCAAACAGGAGTGTTATGCTTGGGTCATGGATGAAGTGAATCATCCAGCAGGGAGTGGAGCACAGGACCGTGACAATTTGGATGTGGAAAGCCGGCACGTCTGAATTTCTTTGCTCTCAACGGTGTTGTTATTAATAAAGGAAGAGATAGCTTTTAAATAGGACTTTTTTTTTTTTTTTTAAACCTTGGCACTACACAAGCCTGCCAATTATTTCACAAAATTATGACTAAAAAGGAAAAAAAGCTTCATAAATCAAAAGAAACCTGTAAACCAAGTTAAGCAAGGCAATGAGGAAAGAGAAATCTACCTCAGCTAGCAGAGAGCAGGGAAGCAGGGGGGGTGCAGGGTTCTACTTTCTTTTAAATTGCCACTGTTTGCATTATAACCACAGGCATCGCCTTCTTGCTTTTTGTTTGCTACAATCTAGCTGCGCTGGAAACCTTTCGAGATACCAAAAGCCCCTCAGAATAAGCTGGACTTTGTGAGCGTAAGTTAAAGGGCCGGAGCATCCGGGGATCCTCCATCTCTGCTCCCCCCTGGGGGGTAGTGGGGCACACGGGATGCCCAGCATTGGGTTAAGAGCGGTGGTTTTGACACCGCTGGGCTGGCAGAGCATCCGTGGGAGGGGAGAGGATCCCAGATTTGAACCAACTGACAGTGAACTTGATTTTCTTCATGGCTTTTCAAGGAACTCTTCCAAAAAAAATGCCCCAACCTCCAGCTCTCCCCAGTCCACGGGCTGGAAAACACCAGCTTACATGGATTTTAAAGAAACACATAATATATTAAAGAAAAGCCAACACGTTTGGCAAGAGGCCCTCCATGGGAAGGCTGGTAGCAGCATGGGAAGCGGGGAGAGGGGGGTGAGCCCCAGCGAGGGGGTGGGATGAGGGGAGGGAAGGGGTCTGTCCCCGGTCCCGCTGCCTGCTGCTCACTCCCCACGCTTTGCCCGCAGGGGCTGCACACCTTGTGTGGCGCCGGTGAGCCCAGAGGACGCAATGGCATCGCCGTCCATATTTTCGTCTGCAACACCTCCATGCTCGACAGGTCAGTGTGTGCTACGCCGGAGGCTCGGGCTGTCCCGGGCTGGCTGCCCACATGTGTCTGTCTGTCACCGTTGTGCTTGAGTCCAGCTGCTCCCAGCAGTGCTGTCTCTATGTCCCTGTGTGCCTGTCTGCACAGGCAAAGGTGTCCATGGTGTCCACGTCAGGTGTTTGTGAAGCAGGTTATGCTCCATGGCCGAGCACTGGGGGAGCGGGTGGGGAGCCACCAAGAGAAGGAAGGAGCTGGGCATGGGGATCATAGAATCATAGAATATTTCAGGTTGGAAGGGACCTTAAAGATCACCTAGTTCCAACCCCCTGCCATGGGCAGGGACACCTCCCACTAGACCAGGCTGCTCAAAGCCCCATCCAGCCTGGCCTTGAACACTTCCAGGGATGGGGCATCCACAGCTTCCCTGGGCAACCTGTTCCAGTGTCTCACCACCCTCACAGTAAAGAATTTCTTCCTAATACCTAATCTAAATCTACCCTCTTTCAGTTTGAGGCCGTTACCCCTTGTCCTATCATTACACTCCCTGATAAAGAGTCCCTCCCCATCCTTCCTGTAGGCCCCCTTTAGGTACTGGAAGGCCGCTATAAGGTCTCCCCAGAGCCTTCTCTTCTCCAGGCTGAACAGCCCCAACTCTCTCAGCCTGTCTTCATAGGAGAGGTGCTCCAGCCCTCAGAGCATCTTCATGGCAAGATGCAGCAAGAGGGGATGTGTTGTATCCAGGTGCTCTCATCCCAGGGGCCAGAGATGCTCCTCGGAGGGCAACACGTACACAGGCTCTGGTGGTCATTGCTACCCCCTGCAGTGGCTTGGGGGGAAGTCAGCCCTGCTCCCCAGTTTACAGCGCCTAATGCACCCATGGCCTCAAAGGCAGGGACCTGGCAGAGGTCAGAGGAGATCCTGCTTCCAGAGCATGCACATTAAATCTCCCTGCCTCCTCTGCACCTGTCTGTATATTGCATTTTCTGACCCACAAGCAGCTTTTCGGGTGCCAAAGGGGAGACCTCTGCCACACCAGTCTCCCAGCTCAAAACTCCCCAGCTGTGGTCGTGGCATGTGCAAGCGCCTGGTGTTTACGGCACCTTGACCTTCCTGTTCTCCTTTGTCTTTAGATGTCTTTATAATTCGGATGGCGACTTCCTGATTGGTGAGTTGATGCTTTGGCTTTTCCTTTCTCCCACAAGGGTCTATCTGGGTTGCCACCTGCCTGACTCTTTGTTCCTCCAGAGCCTTGGGCCCTACAGCCAAGATTTCGAGGAGAGGGTTGGCTGCATCCTCCTGCCATCCAGATTTGGTGGCCTGGTACCAGCTGGGCTGTCGGGTGGGTTGCGCCGCTCCGCTGCAGCTCAGAGAGCGCCTGTGTGTGCCAGACCTCAACTTTGGTTTTGAGCAGTGACCCAGCTTCCTTGGTGTGGTGCTCAGAGATCATTTCCCAGCGTTCCCTGAATTGGTATTAGGCACACCGCAGGCAGAGGTTTTCTGGAAAACATAAGCCTCAGGGTTTCTGAACAGCTTACAGCTAGATGCCTTCGCTGCTTCGGTCCAAGAGTATTTGGCATGGCAGCTTAGCTCCTGCGCTCCGCCAGCCCCAGGCAACCAGACTGCCACGATGAGTGTTGAGGTTGGCACATAATGTGCACACACCCTGAAAAATATTCTGAGCAGTATCAGAAGCCTGATATTTACTTGTATCTTTCTTGATAGAGGGACAGAAATGCCTTGGGGTCACCAACAGAAACATTTCTCCCATCAAATAGCTATTAAATTGTTCTCGCTCACCTCCCTCACTACCATGAAGCAAAAGTGCCAGGGCAGGTTTTGTAAACCTGCTAGTTTTTAAAGTCAAAATATGAGCTCTCCTGCACCAGGACAGTCAAGGAAAATAATGCGGACATTAGCGAAGCATTGCTTTTAGCCTCAGGAAGCAGGGAGAATTAGCTATTCCCAGACATCTCACACTGCCACAGTCATGACAAGGATGGATACGTGCACCATTTTATGCAAACGTCATGAGACTGACAGGTATGGACCCAAATATATCAAGTCTCCTTTATTTGGACTGTGGCGCAAACCCTATTTTAAGGGAGCACAAGGTGATGGATGGCCTAACCACAGGCAGGTACCTGCTGCGATGTGGGGGCCATGGGGCTGGGCTGGAAGCTCTCCCTCCAGTGCAGGCATCTCTGCTGCAAGGCTCTGCATGGGAGAGGGAGCCCGGTCCCGCTGTGAAGCAGGGTCAGAAAGGGCCCATTGCTCTTCCTTGGAGCCTGGGTGCTCTGGGGGGACAGAGAAGGTGGCCATCACCACATTGCTTCACCTTTTCTGCCTGCGTTTCATTTCCACAGTGCCCCAGCAAGGGAAACTGCTCATCACCACCGAGTTTGGGAAGATGCTAGTGGAGCCCAACGAAATCTGTGTCATCCAGGTGAGGGCTGACTGCGCCTTGCCTGTGGCTCAGAGCCTGACGTTGGAGCAAGCCAGCTCCTGCATTCAGCTATTCGTGGTTTGTCAGGGAAGCCCTGGAAGGGTCCTAGTATCTTTCTTTATTTTCCAGCAAGGAATGCGTTTCAGCGTGGAGGTGTTTGGAGAGACCAGAGGCTACATCCTGGAGGTGTACGGGGCACACTTTGAGCTGCCTGACCTGGGGCCCATTGGTAACAATCTCCCGTCAGAGCTACAGTGAATTTCATAGATACAGCCAGGAATTACAAGCCCCAATCCATCCTTTTATCTCCTATGTAATACATCCTCCCATGCACACGCTTCTTCCCAAAGACACTTTCCATCCCAACACTGTTATTCCCCAGCAGAGCAAGCATTCTCCCACAAAAATGTGACAGGTCAGTTTTCCCAATTTTCTCCTGGGACTGGAGTGACCATTTCTCTCCCACCCCCTTTTCCACTTTCTCTGTTTCCTTCTGGTTTGGGAGTCCCCATCTGCTGGCTCTGAACCTGTTCCTACCAAAAGAAACTCAAAAGGCCGTCATCATTGATGCCTCTTACTTACAGATATGGCATAATCTGGAGTTAATGGAGACAATTTACCCAATAAAAGGAAAGGCAGATTTGAGAGGCAACAGATATTCTTGAAGCTCCATTTTAGATTTAATCAAGTGGTGTTTTCCCCCATCTCTGTTATCAGAGGTGCCTTAGAGCTCTAGAGCCAGAACACCTTAGTGTCAGAAGCTGTTCCCCTCGGAGAATTAGAAATCAATAAAATGAGCAGCACAGGACTAGGATCAGCAACACGTTCGCATCTCCGTGTTGTGCTGCCAGGGCAGATCTGCTTTCCCTGAGCACAGGTCTAGCTCTCAGAAATCACAGATCCTCTCTGCCAGCTGCCTCCTGGTCCATGCAATGTCGCAGATCGCGAAGGCACAGCCTCTTGCTGCCGTGACAAAGGTATGGCGAGGGTGCACGGCATCTGAAGACCTGCTGACCCCTCTGTGATTTCCCAGCCGGCTTTCTGGAGGTGCTCAGCTCAGGTTATTTCACTTTCCTTATCCTTGCAGTATTTGCCTCCAAACTTTTCTTGCTCAGGAAAACACCTCCTGGTTAGTGCTACTAAGATTGCCTCAGGGAAGGGAAAAGAAACTTCCCTTGTAACTGCTAAAATAACTACAAACCCAGTAACAATAGTTTCCCGCTTTCAGACCAGTGGTTTGTGGTTGGTTGTTTTTCATTTTAGGTTGCTTCCCCCCTTACCCCCTCGACTGGGCTTGTTTTATAACTCTCAGTGAGATCTAAAAGATTGGCTATGCTTGAAGTAAACTGACTAGGTATTACCAACCAGTAACAAGCTTGGTCTGGACCATCTGCCTTCAGAAGGCGTTTGCAAACATCTCATAGCCATAGTGAAACTGAAGCTGGCCATTCCTGCAGGGGGGAACCAGCCCCCTAGGAACCAGCCATTTAATGGGATCCAGCTCGAGCATCTCTCCCGTGTGACGTGCGCTGCACAGCTCTTTCTGCATCGAGCCTACAGTGATTTTTCAGCAGCTTTCCTTTCAGCCAGCTGAGGTTACCTGCCTTCACCCACTTCTCGGGCCCTGTGCCTCCTCCACTTGATTATTGATATTGTTGCCCCAGCCTGTTTGTTACAAGTTTTCCCATTAGCTAGTTTTTCAGACACTGTTGGACTGGGGTGGGATTTTTTTTGGTCTCCTGAAGGCAGCAATCTATTATAACGTTTACTTTCTGAAGAAAAAGAAAATGAGTGCACTTGCCTGTAAACCTTTTCAGGAGGTGGTAATTATAAGAGCTCCTCTTCTCACCACCTACCCGCCTTCCCCTCAGAGACCAAGATCCTTTGTATTTCAGTCTTACTTTATTCTAACTTCACTTTTCACTTGAAAAAATGACAGCTGGAGAAACGCACTGACTGTTAAACCCTGGCAGCAGGTAGTAATGTCTGCATTTTTATCCAAGAAATTCAAAACACTTCATAACAATAATACTAATGAGAAGAAGAAGAATACTTCAGCACCCATATGGTGCTTTACACTTTGAAAATGCACTTCTCACGCCAACCAGCCCCTCAGTATGCCCAGAGTCTGTAGGTACCACTAGCCCTTATTTTATTACTCTTTCTGCAAGCATTCAGAAATGTATTTGGCCCCTTCATGACATGTCTCGTAACTTCTGCATGGCTACGTGTCTGACTAGCAGGGTGTCCAGGAGCAGAGAACAATTCACACTCCATTTTTTGCTTAATTCCTAGTTGCTGCATGCCTTTAATTGAGGATGACGTGCTAATCTTGTTCAGAAGGCAACCAAGGGATACCTGTCTTAGTCACATAAGGGTAGCATGGACTTAAACACTCAGATGTATTACAATTACCTACTTATAGGATCACAAGAAGTACATGACTATCTCAGGTTTTGTGGTGGGCCAACAAGCAGTACGGTCATTCGAAATGCAGAAGGGCACCCACAAAGCCAGGAAATTGCACCAGCCTCTCGCTTTTCTAGCAGGTTGCCCAAAGAGCTCTGGCATCTCTCTTTCTTTCACAGGAGCCAACGGCCTGGCCAACCCGCGTGACTTCTTGGTGCCCGTCGCGTGGTACGAGGACCGCCAAGTGCCGGGGGGGTACACGGTGATCAGCAAGTACCAGGGCAAGCTGTTTGCAGCCCAGCAGGTGAGGATGCCCCAGCAGAACAGGCAACACTGAAGCGGAGCCACTGCCAGGGCATGGCCTGGGATAGGCATCCCAGTAGCGTGCATGTAGTCTCAGGACGTCCTGCTGGGTCAAGTGGAGCAGAACTGAGCCCTTGTCTTGTTGGGTCATTCATCTTCCCAGGTGAGGCTCCACAGTCTGGAAAAAAGTGTTTGTGAAGACTTTGCTGCCCAAAGACACAAAGATGGTCTTTCCCTCACTGTTTCCATACGTTTATAGTGAGAGAGTAAAGAGGAACGGGAGCTGCTGTGAAGAGCTAGGGTTTCCTTACCAGAAAGCCAGTTTTGCAGCTGGCCTTGTTCAAGCACTGCCTGGGCGCTCAAAAGCCCTTGGAGACCAAACCCCAGAGGGAGGGCTGAGGCTCACTAAGTGGAAATGCTGAGAAAAAACACCTCCTCGCAGTGGTGGGCTGTGCCTAAAGGGCTTCGTGCTCCACGTTCCGGGTGTACCTCTCACCAGCACAAAACCCAATTTTAATTTGGGAAAGAGCAGTGCCCTGCACATGTGCAGCAAGTCGGAAGGCTGTGTATGGTAACCCTCTGTCTCTTTGCTTTGGTAGGATTTCTCCCCCTTCAATGTTGTAGCTTGGCACGGGAACTACACGCCGTACAAATACCATCTGGAAAAATTCATGGTCATTAATTCTGTTGCTTTTGACCACGCGGTAAGTTCTGGGGCTGGGCAAGGCAGAGCAATGCTGCGTGGACACCGTAGCATCCAAACTCACCCTGAGCTCCAGGGGTTCAGCGCCTGTTAAAAGACATGCTGTGCTCTAAGAAACAGTGTGAAATCTCCTATGCTGCTTTCTCTGGGCCCAAACCAAGCTCTCGTAGAGAAAGACAACCTCCTTTTTTGTACAAAGACATAACTGGAAGTTGATCCGCTTCTTAAACAGCTTTATGCAGCTTAGCATACAATTTCTGTGCCCTGGAAGAGAGCTGAATACTGAAGCCAACACATACGGTGCAACTCAGCAAAAAGACTTTTGCTTCAAATTCTTGCTTTGATTTATTTCTTGCAATGGCACAGGCTCCTTCCCCTGGTTCCTCTGAGCTCAGCACTGAAATTCATTTGAAGAACTGGCAGCTTTTGTTGCAATAATTTCTAGATCTTATGGAAAATAACTGAAGCCAAAACTAATGTGAGCAGCTCTTCTAAAAAGGAAACCAGCCCAGTGGGAGAGGTGCCTGCAGCGATGCCATCTCTTGGCGCTGCTTCTGCAAGTGGGTGTGCAAGGAGACTGGAGAATTTCTAGTGAGACAACCAACAGAAAGTATTGTTTAAATTCCAGAAAAACCTGCCAGGAGAAGGACCGATTTGGGATCAAAGCCCAGAAAATCACTTTACAGGACTAGAGGCTTCAAAAACCCTTGAAGCAAGCCACAGTTTCTCTGTGTTTTGTTCTCCCTGTTTGTAAACTAACGGGGCTGTGAGGCGAGATGCCTTCACAGCATGTTCCTGTCCTCTGTAACCGGCTAAGGGAAAGCTACACTTTTGTGGCAGGAGAGGTGCTGGAGACTGCTCCTGCAATTACAGTACTCCATCTTTTGGGGCTGTCCCTCCCCTGCATCTGTGCTGCCAACTCCAAGGGCATCTTTGCTGGGGCAGGGAAGGCTCTCCAAGGCTGCCTAAAGGAAGAACCATCCAGTCCCACCACCTGCCTCCCACGTTCAGCATGGGATCAAGATGCTGGGTGCTGTCACACAGGGTCACAATTATCACCCATACCACCAGGTGGAGGTGGTAAAAGTGTTTTGGTGGGGGAGAGGCTGTATCAGTCAGGTTTACCAGCTGGATGACCTGAGCAGATAGCTCTGAGCCCTGCTCTGTTTCATGCTTTTTGCTTTGCTTTTTTCAGGATCCTTCCATCTTCACTGTCCTGACAGCCAAGTCGACCCGTCCTGGAGTGGCACTCGCTGACTTTGTCATATTCCCCCCACGATGGGGGGTAGCTAACAACACCTTCCGTCCACCATACTACCACCGTACGTCTGCTCTTTGTTGGTTGTGCTTGAGTACAAGATTTCAGGGAAAAAATAAGCCTCCACTTATTTGGAGAGCACGAGCGGGGAAGAAGCAGTCTGATTTGTTGCCCTTGGCACAGTTAGAGTCAGCTTCTTGGAGTCAGTCAGTCCTCCCTGGAAAACGAACAAACCCAAAGATGTTCCTATTTAGAGCATCTCAGGAAAACGCAGAGAGGATGGGCTGGTGGTGTCTGCATAGATGGATGCGTCTGTACTCAGGGGGCTCCCGCTGAGACTGGGTGCATATTGAACTTGGCATTGCACAAATGCGTCAGAAATTGCCCTGCCATCCAGCCATGAATTGCTTAATGTCTTATTAGAGCACATAGGTGAAGAACGGGAGAAAGGAAAATACAACATCACAGGTGGTGAGAAGCAGAGAGACGTAGAGCTTCCCAAGGCCACTCGCAGGCTGAGATCAAAGGATTGAATTGGCTCTCCTGAGCCATTCTTCCCCACCTGCACAGTGGTGGAGGTACCTCTGGCATTTAAGAAGCCAGAGATGAGGAACTGAGCTCCTTCTCAGGCAGTTGGTTTATTCTGGGGGGATTTGGTTGCCATCACCAGAGACGGTTTCTTTTTGGCAGTTTTTTAGTTTAATCTTGGCAGACCACGGCCACATGTTGCATTGAATGGATGCTAGAAATCCAGTTGCCCACACGGGATTGCCCTTCCAGGGTAGGGATGAGGCAACCTGCTCTGAGCCTGAGGGGGAAAGCTTGCTCATGCTGCACCCCTTCTGTCGACGGCTAAAAGGCCCCGTCTCAGAAGCTGTCAAGGTCGCCCTATGGTTACTTTGAAGTGCTGAGAGGCTTTCTGCACACTTACTAACCACAGTTTAATAGCCAGCTCCTCTTGCTATTTAGACATATTTCCAAGCGTCTTGGGGGCTGGCAGAATTAAGCGGTGCTTGCAAGCACAGTAGGCAGCTGTGCTGCCATCTGAGTAAATCCCGCAGGCAAAGTCCTGCCCAGTCGTTCTGCTTTCATTCCCAATAATTACATGTATGACATGGAAACATGTCTCCTGACTGGCTGGGATAGTGCCAGGTCACAGTTACCTCTTTTATTAGACCCTAAAAGGTGAGACACACAGCCAGCTTACCATGATTAAGTTGCTGGGCATCAGCAGAGGTGTACTAACTTTCCACAGACACATCGTGTTGAACAACATAAACTTGTTCAATCTTGCTTAGTCTGTGGTAAAAGATGGCTGAAATAACTCTCGTTCTCTTGTCTGTGTTGTGAGCTAAGAGTACCCATATCTACCACAGCTACTCACTTGACCAGAGTATCTCGGCCATAGGCTTGAGCAGAAAATTCGTGATGAGCAGGTTGGTTGTCTACTCTAGCCCAGCCATGGAGGGGCAGAGCTTGAGTGGGTATGGCAGACATCGCAACAGTCAATTATCAAGACACTGCACGTTCGTTCCATCTGAAATTAGTGCAGTGATGAGAATCTTGTACCATTAGAGAGTCATAACAAGACAGAGCAACCCTGGGGTAGGAGTAGCATGAGCTCAGTGCTGCTGAACTCTCCTCTCGCCAGATGTTTTACGAGAGGCCTATTTTATTTGCCAGAAATCCCCTGTTGCCTCCTCTTCTCAGGTGCAGTGGAAAGCCTGTGTTCAGAGAACTTTGGTGTACTCAGAGTCACGCCTTTCATCTAGCCTTAGCTTTGCCCAAAGTATAAATATAGCAATGGTGGTCCAAAAATTTCCCCCTAGACACGGTAACAATTTCACATACAAAGGTGGCTGTGCAGCTCATGAATACTGACTTCTCTTGGTCACCTTTCTGCATCCCTGGAGGCTGTGAATTACTCCTAGGGTCTTTGCACCACCGGTTGAAAGATGTGTCTGATACAGCTTTTGTACCATATATTGCCCCTGTGCCTGGGAGAGTATTTGTGTGATTCTCATTTCAGTGGCACCTAGAATCTAATGGCCACTAAGTGATTTTAACTTCACAGCGTCCTGCTTGTAGAGGACAATGCTATTTTACCGACAGGAAATGGAGGCGAGCCTAAGTTCTTGGGGTGAGGTAGGAAATTTGTGAAGGAATAAGAAACTGGACTCAGCTCATCTCTTAAGCCCTTGCCTGGCTTCCTATTCACCAGCCCATTCTTCCAAAGCAGTAGCATGAGTCCAGTTGCAGACGTGTTGGATTTCCAGCTCTTAGGGTCTGTACAGCCGCCTGAGCGCACCAAGCGCAGTACATGAGCGAGTTCAATGAAAAGCCCGTAACAATCCAGTCTTACATGAGACACTGACAACTTGGGATGAAAATTAATAAATGTTTGCATACATATACAGGCCAAGTCTGCTTTGAGCTAAATTAGTTTTGTTGTTAAACATTTCAGACCCTGGATTGTACTTAACGAAGACCGAACTAGGGGTTAAAAAGGGCTATATATAACATAGCTACAGAAGCGTGTCCCAGTTTTGCAAAAACTGACTGCCAAGCAGAAAGTTGACGTATTATTTAGACACATCAGGTCTACTAAAGCTGAAAGCTTGGGATGGCACTTGTTAAAGTACTTCCCCTACAGGGAGCATAACTCAGTAAGTACTGAATGATTAGATACAGCCATCCTTACCTAAGTTAGTGGTTTATTACTTCTTTGGTTTCAGAGGGTCTACTTAAGAGTATTCTTCCTTGGGGAAAGATGAATTTTGCTCCTTGTCTTTGGGCACACAGTGGCTCTCGAGAAATAAGTAAATGATTCACAAATCAAAAGCGTAAGGTACTGAAGGGCCTGGCTGGACTGGAGGTGGTAGAAGACTATCGAACAAAACGATTTCAAGCTTACAACCTGGGACAGCAGAGCAGGCTCTCTCACCAGACTGCCGGCCAGGCATTTTATGCCTCAGTGCCTGTAACACAGGGATGATTATACTGAACTTTCTTTCCAGCACTTCAAAATCTCTAATCCACGTCTGTAAATATCAGGTTATACCACGCAGGTGCAGTACTTACACAGCTCGAGGTGGTAGGAAAAGCACAGGTCTACCAACATCAATGCACCTTCATTAGGGAGCTGCCAGTTTCTGAATCCAGGTAATTAACAGCGGAATAAAACCTGTACAGCTTTACAAGCATTGCCTGTAGGATCCTTGATGTCCTCTCTTGTGATGCCCTGTCTAGGAACCTCCACTCCACCCACTGCCTGGCCCAGCTTAGCTCGTGGGCTTCAAGGGGCTCACAGCCCAGCTGGGGTTGCAACCTCTTCTCTATGCCTCCTGCAGGGAACTGCATGAGTGAGTTCATGGGGCTCATCAAAGGCCACTACGAAGCAAAGGAGGAAGGCTTCCAGCCTGGAGGGGGCAGCTTGCACAGCATGATGACTCCTCACGGGCCGGATGCTGACTGCTTTGAGAAGGCGAGCAAAGCCAAGCTGGAGCCTGAGAGGGTTGCAGAAGGGACCATGGTAAGGAGCCAAGGGAGACGGTAAAATTTTGAATACAGCACGGCATACTGCGGCTGTGCCGCTCTCCAAGTACAGCCTAGCTTCTTGCTGGCAAGTTGGAAAAGTACTTGGACCAAACAGCTGCAGCATTCGCCTCCCTTACCGATCAGGACCATTCAACTCCCAGGAGCTCCCCTGGAGACATGCGATGCCAGGCAGCTTTGATCATCTGCCCACATAAATTGTTGCCTGAGCAGGAAGCTGGGAATTTTCATTCTGATTAATTTAATTTTTGTCTTAGCCTATGGACAAAGAAACGAAAACCCTAATGGTCCTCCTTTCTCCACCCCCTAAAATCTAATGATGATCATCAACAGACCTTGAACTAGAGGTTTTGGAACAACCCAGCCTTGTTGGGTACGCAGGGAATCCAAAGTCACTCCTGAGACCTGGTTAATACCAGCATTGCAATGCCAGCTCTGAAGAGCTTTCTCCCCCTGGGTTGATCGGGCTGGAGGCAGAACCTGGCAGGGCAGGACCACGTGTAGAACTCCTGTCTGTGGTAGAGCAGAGCCACCTTGCCTGGATGCAAACTCTCGCTCTCTTGCCCTAACCTACCTTCCCTCTTCCCAACAGGCCTTCATGTTCGAATCGTCCCTCAGTCTGGCCGTCACCAAATGGGGCCTCCAGACCTCCAACTGCCTAGATAAAAACTACTACAAGTGCTGGGAGCCTCTGAGAAGCCATTTCAACCCAAAGTGCAAGTAAAGAGAAGTATTTGTCGCTTGCAATACGTGAGTGAAGACAGGCAAATCCAGCATACCTACGTGTGGTGGCACAGTCAACTCGGGCTACACAGAGTGCCCCAGCTCAGAACGGCATTTCCAGCAGCCACCGAGCCACGAAAATGATCATCCCTATGTAACTTGGGAAATGCAGTAAAAACCCCCACCATTATTTTTAAGTTTCAAGTACCCAATTAAATCTTTCCTGATGACACGGTGAAGCTGAAGTACTTGGGTGGCTCTCGCTATGTGTAGTTGGTGTGAACACTGTACCTTGTGCAGACAGGAGGTAACATCCAGCCCCCGTTCACAGGGCCTCCTGAAAATACGACCCAGTGCATCTTTCACAGGGAGAAACTAGGGATCAATAAAGCATTTTATGCTGTCTGTAGGGGAAGAGCTTTCCAAGCAGAGCTGAAGGCTCTAGCAGACCTAAGCCTCCTATTAGACAAGCCATTTCAACCTGCTGCTCTGTGGAGGGTTGCCAAGGAAAGACTTGATTGTCAGAAAAGTAGACCGCAAATTAGAAAAGGTTGGAGAATCCAAAGCGCTTCACTGCAAAGTGAGGGAAAGTTTCCTTTCCAACCGCACGCTCCAGCCATCCTTCCGCATCGACTTGGTTGTCGGCATTTGACAAATTCTCTCCCTAGTCAAGAGCTAATTTGCAGCACAGCAAGTGCGAAGGGGCTTGTCTGGCCAATCCAGACATTTGTTCCTGGGAGGGTACCTGGAAGAAAGTTCAAGAGCAGACAACATCATGGAGGACCTCAAAAATCATTGGAGTATGCAAGCCTCACCTCCTGGTGGTGAGTTCCACAGGGTGGAGGCAGAAAGCAAAGCCCCAAGTAGGCTGGGAACCAGGAGCACAGCCCAGGCACCCCAAAACTCAGGCCTGGGCTTTAGCAGGTACCCACATGCAACATTTACTAAGCTTGGTGCCATCAGGATTTACGTTTCTTACTTTCCAAGAGAAGCAATCCTCAATTTTCCAAAAGAGAAGGAAATGTAGAGCTGCAACACCTAACTTCAGTCAGTTACATCCATCATCGGTTTTGGATCTGCACCAGATCCTTGGGGGGGGAAAAAAAAGCATTGGCTTTGAGCAAAGTATTACATTATAAAATCTACAGGGAGATGTTTACTCTAAAATAGCCAGCTCAGAAAAGGACGTTCAGGAGAATCAATTTGCCAGAGAAGCTGATTTAATCAGACTGATCCAGGGATAAATGAGGTCTAAATATTTCATAGGCAGAGGGGACAAGCTTGTTTTCTCTTTGGGGCCTACATTATCATCCAGTGACCTGCAGGCTTGAGTTTCTCCTGCTATAGACTGAAGCAGACACGGGTGGTAACACATCAGTCAAGGGTAAAACTCCATGAGGCACTTCCACTCTCCAGTCTTCACCCTGCATTTCTGAAGGGAAACTCCCCTTTCCTTCCTCTGTGCACCCATCACCACGGCCTCAAAGCACCAACCCCACCTCCAGTAGCACAGCACGTTCGCTCCTTGCAAGAAAACAGCTTGGAGGAGTTCTGCAAGTAAGCAGAGAGGAAAAGTAGGGCAGCCTTTCCCCAAGCACCACGTTCAAATCTGCAGGGATGTAGCATCAGACACTCTCATCTGCAAAGGAAAGGGCTGTGGCAGGGGCCGCGAGCATCAATCCGAAGCTGGCCCGAAAGACGAGAGACGCGAGAGGCACGGCGCCCATCCACAACCCATCCCGAACCGTTTGCTCAACCAGCCTGAAACAAATACAGCTGCAAGGAAGAATTTACATGTGTGGCAACTCGAGTTCCAATTAGCTGGAGGAAATGGGTCCTGGGAGATCAAATTAGTTTGTGGCAGCAAGAAGATAGTTAATTTAGCATGCTCAGACAAGCAATTATTTCTTTCCCTAAATACCACTCTCTCCATGCATTGATGCCTCTCTCTCTCCACTGACCCACAGATGTATCTTGTAATATCATTTGTGACAGTCTTTTAGAAGCTGTTCTGCAGAGAGAATAATCTGGGCTTGCTTTCGTTAAGCTAGCAGAGGAACAAGCCACAGAGACAGGTGCAAAGAGGGTTGTTGAGAGCGCACTGGGGAATGCAAAAGCAGGCCACGGCCTTGCACAGCTGCTGCACACAGCCCCAGTGCCAGGCCTGAACATTTCATGACCCAGACAGGAAAGGGAAAGGCTACAACAGGAAACATTTTTTAAAAAATAATAAAATCAGTCAATCAGGAAACACATTTTTACTGTGAGAGCGACTGAGCGCTAGCACAGGTTGCAGAGTCTCCACCCTTGGAGATCCTCAAAAGCCATCTGGACACGGTCCTGGTCAGCCCGCTCAAAGTGGCCCTGCCTGAGCACTGGGGTTGGATCAGACCACCTCCAGAGCTCCCTTCCAACCTCAGCCACTCTGTGAAAAAGCTCATCAACTCACTCTGATGAAGAGGGGCTGCAAATGGCCCACATTTACATCCTAATCATTCAGGAAAGGGACTCACCAGACCTGCTCTTGTTGACTTCACTGTCAAGAACACAGGCTGCTCTCCCAGGAGGCAGAGGGAAGGTTTTTTCAACTTTTGCATCAGACTAAGTTTTTGGCATTGACCTCAACGTTTGGGAAGAAACCACTCCTGTATAACGTCTGAAGACTGAGGGTTGTTTGGATCATGATGGCACCTACAGGCCATGTGAAAATTCAAGTTTGAATTAAAAATCTTTTCCTTGCAGTACTTTGGCAGTAACAATTCCAGAGCCCCCTGTACCAGTCGACCTGGGCAGAAAAGACCTGGGTTCTTATAAGAATAAGCAGAAAAGACATCTTTGCAGGCACAAGGTTCAGTTACACTTTGTAGGTTTGGTTTTTTTAATCATGGCCTATTTGCAGGGGTGAAATAGAATTCTCTTATACTGCAAGGGAATCAGTGTCAAAAATAAAAATCCTTATCTTTTTACTTCTTGTCTCCCACTCACAGGAATCACAGAATTAGTGGAAATGCTAGTCACCCATAGCATGACAATGTTAAGCCCGCTATTTCCAAGTCTGGTACAATAATTTTACCCAAAAGTTTATTACAGTAAACAAATGCATGGTTTAGGCTTGTATTTTATTAGGGAAAAGAAAAATTATCTCAACTTATTGAGAGCAGTCAGGCAGGCTCCTAAAGTTATTAAAAACATGTTGCAGAACTTGCCTATTATCTGATTAGTGCAAACTACATAGTCAAACTGACGCCAGGAAGAAATACCTAGTACGCAAGTAGCAGTTCTTTGGGAAACTGCTTTGGGATTGCTCAACTTTTTAGCCTGCTACTAATTTTAAACTTCAGCCTGTGCTGCTCTGACAGCAGCAACTTCCACAGTTTAAAAGGAGCCTCTGCATGTAGACCAACGGAGTACCCTGGCTGAGTTCAGGACACCTTCTCTGTATCTATCTGCATTAGACATAAAGATCCTGCATTTCTGCACTTTCCATAATTGTTAAAGATGCAAGACAACCAACGAGCAATTAAGATTTATTCTGATGAAGGAGAAACGTCAGCACACAATACATCTTATTTTATTTATATCCCATGAACAGCACTGCAATTCCAGGAACTTAAAATACACTGAACGGTCGCTTGTATTTACCTTCTTGGATAAGCTTCTCTTTACGATTCTGTGGAAGAAAGAGAACATTCATCATTACCCTATTAGAGAAGAAATTTCAATCAGCCTGGGATAAGAGAAAAGCAGTTCTAGTATGTCAGCACAGACTACAGGAATATAGCACCACGTATGATCTTAAGGGTCTTCTCCAACCTAAATGATTCTATAAGCACAAACTCTGGTAACAGCCATTGTTTAATTAAAAAGCAAAAAAAGAACAAGGCCTCACCTTCCAGCTAGGGAAGACATGCTCAGATTGACTTCTCTGCACATCTATCCACTCCCACAGGCCAGCAGACACCAATTCCTGTGATGTATTTTTCACCAAACTAGTTGCGTCCGTTAATTTATACATTTGGTTTCTACCTCCTCCTTCTTGCTGAATAACCCAGTTTAGAGATCTAATTACGGAGAAACTTCTTAATAAAACTTGCCTAAATGTGCCTGTGTTCACTTTCAGCCCATTTGTATCTCACTCTGCAGTCATGTACCTTTCTGACAGGTATTGTTACAGTACACAGACACTGCAGATATTGCCCAGATTCCTTCTGCTGGGTAAAACCAGAAGACTTTGCTTAAGACTCAGCAATTTATCTTTTGCTTTCCCAGACACACCACAAACACTCCTCCGAGAAAAAAGTGTAATAGTTATTGTGCTTTATATACTAACAGAAAACAAAAGACAAATCCCCAAACATCAGTAAGGGAACTGGAATAAAAGAAAACAAATTGTCCTGAAGACTACATTAAAGACTTCAGCTTAAGTACTCCCAGGCAAGTATGTCTAGATTTCACTCACACAGGTTTATTTTCAAGCACTCGCACGCTAAGCCACACTTGGTGGCTAAGCCCAAGTGTGGCTTTGTGTACAAAACCAAACCAGCATGACAAAAATACTGCAGAGATTTATATCAACATGCTCAGCATGTTTCCTAAACCCGTTCTTTTAATTTATCCTAGTAAACAGCATTCCCTACAAATACGCTATTAATTGATGTTTGTGCTTCCTGGTCTAAGACTTAATCTAAAAATGCTACTTCTGTGTGAAAGAGGGAAGTAAGAGTGTTTTACAATAGCCACAAATGCACTAGTAAAAACAGTCACTGTCTCCCAGTCACCTAGCACTTTCTTATGTACGTATATAGCTGAGTATTTTCAGAATGGTCTACCATTGCTCAGATTCTGACGTCCACATTTCAGGACTTAGAACAGAAGCACGATAAACCTTCCAAAACCTTAAAAATCCATCTGAGAGCAGGCAATGTAATCAGTGTAAATACTCCTCCCCACTTGCTTCATGAAATTAGAGAAACGGTTAAGCAATTCACAGAGACCTCGCTAGGTCTCTCATCCGCAAGCTCTCTATTTATTTATTTTAGAAAGAACAGTTACTGTATGCCAACAGCTCTTACGATTAATTTACACCGTCAGTGCTACAGAGCGCTTTGCTATAGCAAAATATCCTGATCAGGAAAACTGTGACTGGCCACACTCAAGGGTACAATACAGGGCTTTCAGCGCAGCAGCACTTTGCAATCAGTCCCGAGGCTTTGAGATAGCAGGCTCGCTATCAGCCTCCCTTTCCTCATTACTTTAATGGTATTAATGATTCTTAGGTGGAAGAGAATCCCACCAATCAAGTCTCCAAGCAGATCAGTGCTGTCCACCGACATTCAGTGTCGTCAATGGACTTACCCTGTCAGCTTTGAAGACAGCAGCCCAGAAGAGGATAGGGCCTATCGCAAAAACAGCTCCTAGGAAGGACGTCTTGGGCGTCGGGCGGAAAGTAGGGTAGACGTTCTGTGACCTAGCATAGGCCCAGCGGATCAAGGCAGGATCTTCCTGGAGTTGGAAAGAAAGCCACCGTGAGGGCTCAGGGACCTTGCAGCAGCCACCCGACTGGGGGCAGCCCCCTTTACCCCCACCGCGGGGCTGGGGCCTAGAAAGCCCCCAGCGGCCTCTGGGACCAGAGCGGGACGG
>VYZM01007048.1:287058-312999 GCA_013398915.1 Dromas ardeola
CGTCGGCCCCCCCGTCTCTCTCCCTCCCTCCCCGCGGTGGGTCGGGGGGGGGACGTGTCTGAGGCCTAGCAGGGGGGATAGTCACGTCCAGGGAAGGTTGGTCCCTTGTCGGCGGCAGTCCCAGCAGGTTAAGTGGCCTGGCACCTCCCCGCCCCCTCCCTTTTATTTCTTAAAAGGAGCTCGCCGGCGTCGTAGGGGGGTCATAGAATCACGGAATGATTTGGGTTGGAAGGGACCTTAAAGATCATCTAGTTCCAACCCCCTGCCACGGGCAGGGACACCTCCCACTAGACCAGGCTGCTCAAAGCCTCATCCAGCCTGGTCTTGAACACCTCCAGGGATGGGGCATCCACAGCTTCCCTGGGCAACCTGTTCCAGTGCCTCACCACCCTCACAGAAAAGAATTTCTTCCTGATATCCGACCTAAATCTCCCACTGTTGGATTTGTTGGGTGTGCAGGGGGTAATGGTGGCAGGGCGGCCATTGCTGCGCCGTCTCTCTTCCACAGCCCTGTGGCTACGCACATTTAACAAAATATCCAAAATTACGCATTGTATTGCAGGCGGGCTGGGAGTAGCAAAATCCCACTGTCAGTGACTTCCAGCATCAAATCATCTCTTTGATTCCCTAACCAAGGCATCTTAGATAAGCCGCCAGATAACCTTGGGGATTATGGTGTGGTGACTAACCTCGCTGATAAACTTTATTGACAGCTTCACAAATCGCCCTCTGCTCATTAACACACTGAGGCGAAGGAAGTAAGCTCTGGCCTGGAGGTTTTGACTTCAGGAAGTTTCTGTCTGGTCGGTATTAAGGGCTTTGTTCTCCAGAGACGTAACAAAAAATATATGCAAGTTGTCTTTCTGGAAGCAAACGTGGCAGTAAACAAGTTTTCTGCTGTTTTTTCTTCTTTGGTATACAAAGCAATGACAGCAGTTATGCTGATTGGAACCGAGTAAGTTGACGGCTGTGTATATATAGTTATGGCCTCATTTACACCGGGGTAGCTCTACAGACTCAGGTAATGTTGGGTGAGGGATTACAGTTTGCTCCTAAGCACACACAAAATAATATTGCTGACTTTATTTAAGATGCTGTGCTTTGGCACCACAACAATAGAGCAGAAGCTCGGCCTCGCATCTTATGATTTCACTCTTCTTTTACCTAAGTGCTTGGAAAATAGATGATCTCCCTTTTGGTTTGGGCAGCTAATTGGGAGTTGAGGCTTTGCAATTTGGTTCCAGCAGGATGAAATACGAGTTGGATATTCCTGCAGTTTGCGTACCTTGAGCACACCAGCACAGCAGAAGGTACTTTTCCCTCTCTCAGGTACAAGCCTGCAGTCCTCTCAGAAACTCTCTCCTGGCGTTTCTCCAGCTTTTCCACCCTCATTCTCTGCACAAACATGCAGCCGCAAATCCAAGTGGAAACTTCAGCTGCTTCATTCGCAGTCAGCTCCCAAGGAAGTTCCATGCCCTGTTGCTTGCTTTCTCATGGCTTTTATCTTGGGATGGTGTCTCCAGTTGCATGGAACAATTTACTCCCTTTACTTTCCCTTTTCGTGACCGTCAAATGGAGTGAGGTCTGTGACTGTCTTAAGCTCCAGGATTGTCTCTCTCCATGACCGGCGTGTGGAGAACTCCTTTAGCAGCACGGTAGATATACCAGCAGCACTGCCATGTGGCACTCCTGTGGAACTTTCATCTCTGAAGATTCCCAAGCACTTATTAGCCCGTGTTTCCCTGCCCGTGCGCGGCCTCACTCTTTAAAAGCTGTTCCTCCCTGCTCTGTCTTATTTCTCAATCAATGACACATGCAGCCTTGAAACGGAGGGATTTCTGGCAGGAACAGGGGTGCAGGTTGGATTACTGGGAAGGGATAGCTGCTCAGTGGGAAATGGGTGTTTTTCCCCTCTTTGCTGCATCACAGAGTGGCACAGAAAACTACCGATCCTGCGGATCTCCCAAAGGACTTTGAAACAGCCAGATGCTTTTCCCCCTGTCGGCTGGCTCCTGAGGTCTGTCTGTCATGGTGTGGGACAGTTCCTGTGGGCAGGAGCAAAGATGGTCTTGTGGTGAAGTCACTTGGCAAAGGCAGCAGGTTCAGCTCCCGGGCCTGTCGCAGACTTTTTGTGATCTTATCTGTGCAGGTCCAAGCTGTGCCTTTTCCCTCTCCCTGGAGCTCACAGCTGCGAGTGTGCATGCTTGGCATGCAAACAGTGCCAAAATTAATTCTACTGGGAGAAAAACAGAAGGTGCAAAGCTTCATTTCCATTAACAACATAATGTACTGCATTAGAAAATGGAGCAACCAGGCGCTATGCTGAAAACACCTTTGCATTTCATCTCTAATCACTAACTCATCCTCCCTCCCAAAGGATCAAGTTCCCCACAGGGAGTCTTTCCTAAGAGATGTCACTTGTTTCATGGGGTAAGAAAATAACTAAATCCCTTCCAGAGATGTGCATTTGCTGGCACTCAAGCCTGTGCATTGCAATTTGTTGTTTTCACCCCTCCAGAGGTGATTTTGTGCATCTTCTTCATTTCATAACAGCTATGTCTCTAACTTTGAAACAGCATCCTTCAGCAAAAGCCTGAGACAAGTGTCTAAACCTTGCATAAAACAATGCAAGACAAAGACAGAAATACTGCATCTGAAGCACTTGATAGAAATCAGTGACTGTTTTTTTTCCTGCTGACAGGAACTGCTGCGCCCAGTGAGAAATGCTGCAGTGACAAACTGGACTCCTGTGCAGACCTCCTGCGTCATCCGCCTCTCCTGGGCCACCCTATTGCAGACTCCGAACACAGCCTGGCTGCTAACTGCAAACCACCTTTGAAACGAAATATTTTGCGAGAATGAATGAGACTCTTCTTGTCCCTGTTTTTGCCAGCCAGATCATGAAGCTCGTTTGACTCTCCTCCTTACTGCTAGTGTTGACATAAGACAAGCAGCAGGAATATAAAACAGGCACTTGTAGAGTGGGAGCACTCTCAGTAGGGCAACACAGGCTTGAACTGGAATATACTGGTCATAAAACCACATGAGCCTTGTGGGCTCAAATGCCAAGACTTAAAAGGTAAGACCCCAAGTGTTTTTCTTCTTTTTAATCAGGACTGATGATTATTAAATGTTTGAGATTGGGAGTATTGAATCAAATTGACAATTCTCATATGAAAATGCCTTTGAAGTTTACATCATCTGTTTTCTTTGTGATCAGCAGTAACAAATCCAGAGAAAATTAGCCAAGAAAATTAGTAATTGTCCAGAAGCCTGTGGTGGGTTTACCTTGACTGGCTGCCAGACACCCACCCAGCCGCTCTCTCACTCTCCCGTTTCAATAGAACTGGGGGAGAAAATGAGATGGAAGAGCTCATGGGTTGAGATAAATACAATTATTAAGAAAAGCAAAAGCTGTGCACAGAAGTAAAGCAAAAAGAGGAATTCATTCACTACTTCCCATCGTCAGGCAGGTGTCCAGCCACATCCTGGGAAGCAGGACCTCAGTTCATGTAGTGATTGCTTGGGAAGGCAAATGATATAAGCACAAATGCCCCCCCATGCTCCCCCTTTCCCTCAGTTTTTATTGCTGAGCATGACGTCATATGGTATGGGATATCCCTTTGGTCAGTTTGGGTCAACTGTCACAGCTATGTCCCCTCCCAAACTCTTACCCATCTCCAACCTACAGACCTTTGAGGTTGGTGGTGGAGCATTGGAGAGAAAGCCTTGATGCTGTGCAAACAGTGTTCAGCAATAGCCAAAACACTGGTGTGTTACCTATACTGTTTTAGCCATAGATGCAAGGCCCAGCACTATACAGGCAGCTGTGAAGAAAGTTAACTCCATCCCAGCCAGACCCAGCACAAGGCCATCTTGAATACTGCCTTACACACAGGATAATTTCTGAGAGTGTTCTCCTCCAAGTCAGAAGTCTGAAATCAGGCACCTTTCTATGTCAGACTCTTTGGTTGAAGCTGCAAATAACTTCCAGCTTGAATTTAAAGCAGACCAAGATACTGACGTTTGGTTTAGACCTGTGTGATTTTGTTGGTGACTTTTCAGTCATGCTCCAAAATATACACAGACTGAATTTGTTTGACTGTAGACACAAAGTCACATCTTTTCAGAGTGGCCAGGCTAAGTGACTCTGTGCTTCAAGTGAATGAAAGGAAAATTAACCTAAATCACTGACCCGTCTACCTATCTCCGAGGTGATTGTGCACGACGCTTTCAGAAGAGACAGATTAAATGTGCTGTCATCTCGAAAAATAGTTGTGTCTGTCAAACTTGTGTTGAGCGCTTGCCATTGCCCTGTTTGCATCAGTTGCCAAGCTGGGTCACCATGTTGCTGGGCTCTGTTTTGAATTCTCATTGACCTTTTGCAAAGAAAGCAAGCTAGAAAACAGTGCAGAAGCTGACAAGATCACTCATATCACAAGAAGGTTCCGGAACAGAGGTCCCTTGCTTCTAATTCCCACCTGTTATGGGCAAGAAGGGTCTTTTGGCTCCTGCTCCCATTCCATACAAGTGAATGAATACTGATGTGTGTGCTGCTGACCTTCTGAGGGAAATCGGTATCAGGCATCCATCTGCATCGATAAATCCATGGTAAAAAGCTTAGTAGGTACAGAAGGGGAGCAGGGTAAAAGATACTGGGACACAGCATAGTTTATCTAGGCTCAGGAAAAGTGTGTCTAATTTTAGTGCATAGCTATGCTAATAAATTGTCCAGACAAATGAAATTCATTCTGTGTTAAGAACTGAAGTCCCCAGTATATTTATCTTACAGTTGTTTAAAGGAAAACTGGCACGCAGAGGAAGGAGTTAACATGGTTAGGGGAATTATGAATAGTTCAATCGTTATTACAGCCAACAGGCCACCCATAAATGTGTATCAAATGTTGAGCTCAGCAGGAGTTAGTTACAAAACTAGAACACTTAATGAGTCATAAAGTGCCAGGAATAATGAGAGACGGCATTAAACAAACCATTTCTGCCTCTCCTGGGCTTGTCCAGAGACGGTGACAAGAAGCCCTCTGCTGTTTCAGCTTTTCCTGCTGAAATAGAATTTTTTACACACACTGAATTATAGCTGTGGCCAAGCTGCCCCAGCAGCTTGGTGCCGCCTGGGAGGCTCCGTTGGGAGAAGGAGAAGCTGGCACTGAGCATCGATTCTCCGCTCCTTTGCAGGGCATCGATTGCAGCATTTCGTAATATAATCTTCTTAGCTCTCCCTCTGCTTCCAGCTCCTTGCGGGAGAGGCTATTAATAGTCACGTAACATCGAAGAGTGGGAGAGGAAGACATCTTAGAATAAAGTATGGTGGCAATTTAAAAGCTGAATGTCTGAGGATAAGTCCTGTTATGGTCTAAGGGTTAGAAGTGCTTAACCAGCCTAGGGGCAACATTCCTCGGCTTCCCCTAGGTGGTGGTCATTGCCCTGACCAGCCTCCTCTGGACCCTCCATCACCTGCAGGCCCAGGAGCAGCACTGAAGCTTGGTCCCTTGGCCTTAGCTCTTGCCTGAGCTGTCTCAAGTGTGTGTTGCATCTAGCCTTGGACTGCAGTGACTCGAGTTCCCAGCTTGACCTCAGACCTTCCTTGTCACTTTGGCCTTGCTTGGGCATCCCTGGACTGTGGCTGATCATGGTTATTGCCACTGGACCTGCCCTGATCACATTGTTTGGCTCGCAGCGCGCTTTGCCCCGTGGAGCAGCCCAGTCTTGCAATCCCTGGACTGCACTGTCACTCATGGAGCAGTGCTCAACGTCATGACCATAGGGAGAGTATGTAACACCAAGGATGGACTCATAGTGACACCAGTGAAAATTCAAAAAGTGGTTGCAATAAGAGTCAGTGAGAGGAAACTCCAAGTGTTGCAGGAAATATCTCACACAGGGTAAGGGGAGCCATCTTTTCTGGCTTGTTGCACCTGACACAGATCACCACCAGCAGCTGATGTTTCTTTTTTCCCCATTTCTCCCCAGGTGTTTTGCTTTTTCCATGAAAAAAAGGATAGATCTGCCTCATTCAGTCTGAGTATCGGAAAAGTAGCGATGCCTGCTCTGAACTCTGCCTGCATCTCTCTGGCGTGATGGAGGAAGCTCTGGATGGTGAGTCCTCCTACCCTGACACATGTCTGAGAGAGTCTGAGCCATCCCCTCGAGATCCTGTCTTTCCCTGTGGGCTGTGGAAAGAGTCTAGTTTAGCTCAGATACTTCCCAGTCCAAGGAGTATCTAATATGTCTCAGAGTGCCAAATGTTACACAGCCTTTACAGGATGCTCCTGTAAGTTCTCCCCAGACTCACAGGTGAAACCCTGGACTTGCTTACAGCAAGGGAGAGCCCTACGAAAAGTGGCTCTGGCCCACAAAGTTGTCAGATTTTCTGCAACACTTTACTTGAAGTTACTTGATGGGTTTAGCTGGATTTCCTTTCACAAACAAAATCAGAGTGTGAGGAAAAGGCTACTGTGCAAAGATCCATCCAAGAGGGGCCAGTGAGACTTTAATCCCCAACAGATACGGCCACTCCTGCTGCTCAAGACAGAAATACAGTGCCCCAAGGGTTGGTTTGGTGTCAGGCACTTTGCGTGTCCTGGTGGGGTCCACTTATGAACACAGTCTTGGAGGAAGCCTCACTTTGTGGGATCACCCCGTCCGAAACTTCTCCAGGCCTGAAATTCATTTTTACCTGGAAAAGGAACAGGACCTTATAGGCAATAAGTTTTTAAGAAGTCACAAATTTCTCCTTCGTACAGGAAGACACTCAAACCCTGTGTGAGGAAAAAAACCAGCCTGAAATATGTGATAGATCAGCCTTGAAGGAGAGGCAGCTCCATTGTACATCTACGTAGAAAAAGATACTAATTTTATTTTACTTTATATTTTGTTGGAAGTCTGGAGCTTAAATTTTAAAGCAAGTCTTTGGGAACATACTGTGAAGCAGACCATCAATATGAATAAAATATGTTAGCAGGGACGTGTTGAATTTAGTGTGACTGTTTGGCAATCTCTGTATCGCAGTGGGGAAGTACTTAGTTGTGGCAATGCAGAGTGGTTTTTTTTGCTCAAGTAAAAGACAGAATACAAATGAGGCTGTTGCTGCAGAATGCCAGCTAGTGGGAAAGAGATATAGCGTCCAGCCCGGGTATTTCAATGTCTGAAAAAAAAATGATGGTAATACAAAAAACTTAAACTTCTGACCTATAAAGATAGAATGGCAGAACAGTGCTTTCCTTGGGCTCTTGTTATCATTGTATAAACCAGGAACATTAACTAAACAAGAAATATCCCTTAGCATTGCAGAACCCTGTATCCATCAGGTTTCATCTGCCTTGTTGGTGAGACTGGGTAAGGCAGCTGCCAAAGTTAAAAGTTGCCTCCTAAATTAATGTCTCTGTACTTCTCTAGATAACCTCTTAGCAGAGAGGTTTGCTCTTTGGATAAACCACTTCTGTTTACAGTGGCATGCCCCCCTCATCCAGCCAGTGTAATTGTGATTTACAGCCCCTAAAGGAAAGATTTCTACCTCTGATGTGACCCTTGCAGGATCCTTTAGACACAGTGCTTTCCCCTCTCTCCTACTTGCCCCTTACTTCATCCCCTTACATGCTTCTGTTTCCCCTCTACTCACCTGCAGATGTTTTTCCTCTACTCAGTCCTCTCCTCTCACACTCCCACTGCTGCTGTGCGGCTCTTTGAAAATATTCTGACTTCCTCTGCCTCAGTCTTGCTGCTCAGTCTTCTCCCTTCTCTTCTCTGGCTGTATCTCACTCACTTTCTTCCAAGCGTCTTCACAAGAAGCTCCAGTCGTGGTGGCAACCACTTGCAAAATGCTTAGCAAATAGCAATTGCCAAACTTGTGGCACTCTGCTCTTGGTTTCCTCTCGTCACCTCTGTGTCAAGCAACCTGTACACGACACATTTGGAGCAGGGGTATTCATGTTATCCCTACTTTGCATTCATTTACTTTAGAGTATCTAAAGTAAATGGCCTGAAGCCAAGGGAAGTGCAAGCCGCCATCATGCTGCTTGCTGGTTTTCCTCAGCACATGAGGACAGACTGAACTCAGTTTCTGCAACTAGCCTTTTAGTTTTGCAGGCCAGTGACATGGTGAAGGCTGTGGAGAAGGACGCGTCCATCTCTGTACCGATGCCTTGCGTGGTTAATTCTTCCTTTCTTTGCGTGTCGTTGTACCACCAGGAGCGAGTTTGTCTTTGCTTAGGCACAGGCATGGTGTCCCTGGGAGAGAGAGACCTGGGAGTCCTGGTGGACAACAGGATGACCACGAGGCAGCAATGTGCCCTTGTGGCCAAGAAGGCCAATGGCATCCTGGGGTGCATCAAGAAGAGTGTGGCCAGCAGGTCGAGGGAGGTCATCCTCCCCCTCTACTCTGCCTTGGTGAGGCCACACCTGGAGTGCTGTGTCCAGTTCTGGGCTCCCCAGCTCAAGAAGGACAGGGAACTGCTGGAGAGGGTGCAGCCTAGGGCTACCAAGATGATTAGGGGACTGGAACACCTCTCTTATGAGGAAAGACTGAGGGAAGTGGGTCTGTTTAGTCTGGAAAAGAGACGGCTGAGGGGTGACCTTATTAATGCATACAAATACTTAAAGGGTGGGTGTCAGGAGGATGGGGCCAGGCTCTTTTCAATGGTGCCCGGCAACAGGACAAGAGGTAATGGGTACAAACTTGAGTGTAGGAAGTTCCATCTCAACATGAGGAGGAACTTCTTTACTTTGAGGGTGGCAGAGCACTGGAACAGGCTGCCCAGAGAGGAGGTTGAGTCTTCATCTCTGGAGACATTCAAAACCCGCCTGGACGCATTCCTGTGTAACCTGCTCTAAGGTGACCCTGCTCTGGCAGGGGGGTTGGACTAGATGATCTCCAGAGGTCCCTTCCAACCCTATGATTCTATGATTCTATGATTCCCCACCTTCTGTTGCTGTGTTGGTCTTGCTGCAAAGCTGCTTCAGGGAGGCATAGAATCATAGAATAGAGGCAGCTCCCTCTTGCTCATGGCACAGTCCACCAGTCCCTGCAGTGAGCAGAGCTGCCCACAGTGCATGGTCGCAAACTGAATGAGTCCAAGGGAAATGTCAAAGGCTAGTGTTATGTCTGTGTCAGTCTTTCACAGGTGGCTGGGATGCCTCTTCTGTCGGACCTGCTGATACGGAGGTTGCATTTCTCCATAATTTCCCTGGGGACGGAACACATCCCGTCAGCTGAAGGAACAAGGGCAGTGACTCACTGCTTAACCTGCCTAATTCTTTCCATGATAGTCCTCCCCACCAAAGAGTAAGAATGACTGGGATATACCCATGGGAGAAGCTAATATGCCAAAATCTGTTTGTCTCAAATCCAAATGAAAAATTGAAATAAGATAAATCACTCACTCTGGACAACAGCCACCAAAGTCAAAGTACTTTTTCTTTCTTATACGTTGTATAACTCCTCCCAAGCACAGAGCAGGACCCCATTTCCCATCCCTTTGCTTTGCCCTGTAGGACTACATCAGCTCCTTGACCATACCTTGTTCTACTTTGTTGTAGAAAGAGCTTGGGAAAAGCAGGAAAACCGAGCCCCTAATCTTAAAAATCTCCTGCATATGTTTTAAGATCAGTGAAATTATGAATCTGAAACCTTTGATTTCCTCGTTCTTAAACATAGTTTTTGCAGATGGGTCACAGGAGTGAGATCTGCTCCTGACAGCAGTGCTGCTCTTTTGTCAGGCAATGATGGAAAAGGTCCTTCCAGCCTGCAGAGCAGTCTCAGAGTAGAGTTACCTCTGACTGTGCCCTTCCACCCCTGATAGCAGTCAAGCAAATAGCTTCACTTGACAGCTTATGGATTTTTATCATATTTTCTCACAGCACAACCTCTTCCAAATACCAGCATCTCTGTCTTGTCTGAGTGGACCTGTATTGCATCTGGCACCAGCTTTATCAAACATGGGGTGAACGTGTCCAGTGGCTACATCTAGATTTGTGAAAAGATTCAGGACAAATTCTTCCGACCTGCTGCTCGTGTAGCATACTGCTCATACAAACTTTTTAGATGCCCTGAGCATGATGCACAGGCACGCAATGCAAGATGTGATACTGTGGTGAGAGGTGTCTTCCCTGGGACCTCTTGGAGGGAGAAGCTGTCACAACACATTGTCTTGATCTTGCTCAGTAGCAAACTTGCATGAGTATTTCTTGGTCTTAGAGTCCAGACAGCCACAGCTTTGATCAGTACTGAGTTTAAGCAGTTTCCTACAGAGGGTACTGGCCTTTGCCCATGGCCCT
Source organism: Dromas ardeola (assembly GCA_013398915.1). Lineage (NCBI taxonomy): Eukaryota > Metazoa > Chordata > Aves > Charadriiformes > Dromadidae > Dromas > Dromas ardeola. Next base: position 297,349 of record VYZM01007048.1, read on the forward strand.
AAGGAGACCCGAGGGCACAGCACGCAGCCCAGCTTCCTGCAGGGGGATGTCCCTAGCAGTTTAGGGCTGACAGTGCTGTTAGAATCATAGAATCATAGAATCTGTTGGGTTGGAAGGGACCTTTAAAGGTCATCTAGTCCAACCCCCCTGCAGTAAGCAGGGACATCTTCAACTAGATCAGGTTGCTCAGAGCTTCATCAAGTCTGGCCTTGAATGTCTCCAGGGATGGGGCCTCCACCTCCTCTCTGGGCAACCTGTTCCAGTGTCTCACCACCCTCATTGTAAAGAACTTCCTAATGTCTAATCTAAACCTACCCTGCTCTAGTTTAAAACCGTTACCCCTCGTCTTATTGCTACAGTTAGCATTGGCTTGTCCTTGCCAGATGCCTTGTTCTTGGAGGAAACGAAAAGTCAGGGACTGGGTGAGATCTCCCTCGGTCAGAACATCAGAGCATTTCAAGGTGACTTCTTCTGGCAAAGGATTACTTTCTTGGTTGAGAGTTTCTTGTTGTTTGTGCTCTGTGGCAGTGAAAGATCAAGATGTGATGAGAAAAAGGTGGTCATTAGTCCAGGGACAGGAGCAGTGCGTCACCAGCTCCACAGCTGGAATTGCCCTTGTGACACTGTTTGACACTCTCCTGCTTTTATGGCCTGACCCCGTCTCAGGAATTAGGTCTTTGGATCCACTCCAGGACTTCTGAAGAAATCATCAGTCTTTCCTAGCAGTGTGAGGTAGCGCTGAAAGCATAGTGGGTTAATGATGATGGTGATAAAAATACCAGTAAAAGTAGTCTGACAGAATTTCCCCCAACAACCACTTTCACAGATTTTTCTGTTTTGATGCAACATTTCTGGATGGTTGGCAGAAACAGAAGCACCCTCTCTCCCTTCTATTAAAAAAATACTAACGTTTGTTTATTTTTCACCGCTTTTTCTCCTCCTTATACCCCTTGCTAAGTAAAACAGAGGAGTAAACAAGAGGGAAAAATGAGAGTGATAAAGGAGAAGAAAACGATTCGGGTTTTGTTATGCTGATTACGCTTTTTCATCCACAACCAGAGATATCATCATGATAAAAATATGAGAAAACTCCTTTCAGCAAAAGCTGTTGGTTCTCCGTGCTTCCTCAAATCAATTCCTGCTGCACTGTGTGTCCCTGAGTGTAGCAAAGGCAGACTAACATGAGGCATCCAGAAAATGTTGGCTCCTGACAACATCCCTGTTTCAGTTTTAGAACTGCAGAAAAGGAAAGGCAAAGAGCAAATCCCATTTATTTTCTCAACAATTATCCATAACTGTTGCTTCACTTCACAAAGTAACTTTAGGTTGATCCTTTCTGCACTAGTGACCAAAGCCTCCTGAGACTCTACATACGCTGGTCTGGTAGGTGTGCTGCAGTCTGGCCAGGTTTGCTGGAGCGTGCTTGCGTCGCGCTCCGAGAGGATTATTATTGATGTGAAACTTCATCTGCCTTTCCTGAGATGAAATTGGTGAAGCTCTGCAGAAAGCAAGAGATGAAAAGCAGTGACGCAGCAAAACTGTTTCGTGCAAAAGATCTTTTCTGTAAGGGTTCACGCTGCCCTGCAGAGACCAAAAAGAGAGCCAAAACAAGCTCTGTACTGCTATAGGGGATATCAGACATGTTGTAGCAAAACTATTATTCTTCATTGAGCTCTGGAATACTTTTGCATTAGGTAGTCAACAATTATGCACAGCTGACTGGGGAAGGGGGCTTGAGCAATGCAGTCCCAAAATAGTAAAATAGAGTTCAAAAAGGAAGGGATCTCTGGTCTAATTCAAAACTTAATATATGTTTTCAAGATGTGCCTCGGCTTCAGCAGTAAAAGCAATAAGGATCAATAGTAATTCTGTCCAGCATGCTGGGTTTCCACCCAAAGAAAAATTTCTAGAGGGAAAAAATAAAGGTTTATAATAGAAGCACTGACCAGACTCGAGCTGTGATCAGTAATGCTTCTTCTACACCTTCATTCTTTAGCCTGAGCTGCTTTCTGCAGGTGAAAATAGCTGCTGCCAAAATACCAATTGCTTTAAAGAAGCTGCAGTGCCATCGCTTCCAGAGGAACTTCCTATTGTTTCTGTGTACAGCATTAAAATAAGCATCTGGTTCAGAAAACAATATTGGGGTTGCAATAGAGCTCTTCCAACCACTGTTTAACTTTCCCAAAGAAAGCAACATAGGGGAAAAATGAAAATACAAGAGCCTTACTGACACAAAGCCCTCTTTATGAATACATAAGATCTCAAGCCGAGCTGAGGCGGAGCTCTGGGGATCCATCCAGAGGGGTCCCTGGCAGAGGACTCCGGTGGGTGTCAGTGACAAAGGGAGGCTGGCACCTCATCAGGACTGCAATGAAGGACCCTTCACCAGAAAGGACAAGCTGGTGCGTTGGCCCTGCAAAAAGGCACAAAGGAAGAAGGACAAAAGCAGTATCTCTCTGCTTGGTCTGGTAGCTAGGGGTTGACATAAAGATGCAATGCGTGGGAGGGCTGGAAAGAGAAGAACATACACTGCCAGGCCCCCGGCTTTGTGGATTACTAGGTGTAAAACAGCTTGCCCTCTGATGATGGGGTCAAAACTCATTCTTAGGGCTGCTTTGAGAGGCCCATGCACAACACCCCATGCTATGAAAGGGTGAGTAGGAGCGCTGTACCATTTCTTTGAGGCTGAAGAGCTCTTGACAGGGCAGGGCTGTGCAGCCCTGCTGCCTGCTGGGGAATGCAAAGAGGCTTTGTACTTGATGAGGGATGATCAACCTGCACGATGGGCTTTGCCTGTGATGTGCAGTCCAGCCCATGGCCCCCATCGCCATTATCAGTGGGACAGTCAGGTCTGTAGTTCTTACCCATTAAACCAATGTGACTGATGAGCATTTACAGTGATGTCTGTCCATCTCCTTTGTGGGGAGTGCTCATTTATCCTTCACCACTTCCAGCTGCAGCCTAGTGGGTTGTGTCTAACGGCAAGCAGTGGGAGACATGATTTTGCTCTTGGCTCTCTTGCTGACCTTGGGAAATCTCTCCCCCTGCCTACTTCAGTTTCCCTGCCTGTACAGTGGTAATAATGTTTTTTATCCATTTTTGTTGACAGTTTGGGGAATTACAAGGGGACCACATCCCATATGCTGGAACTTCTTAATGGAGATTGCATGTTCGGTTTTCCAAGGAACCCAGGAGTTTTTCTGGAGTGTCATGGCTGCTACATAATCATCTTGAGGCTTGACCCTACTGTCACAAGGGAGGCATAGCCCAACGTCTAAGAGCTGAAGCAAAAATTTATCCATGGGAAGCTCAGTCAAGAATCCTCTCTGGTTACTGCAATAGGACCATTACAGCAGATCCTCCCAGGCTAAAATTCTGCATAGAAAGAGAATTTGACATCTGAGTTATCTAGGTCCTTAGTGCACAAGGTCAGGAGACAGTCCAGCTTTTTCTGAGTTCCAAATTCAGAAGTTTTGCCTAGGGACATTTCAGATTACTCACATGACCTAATATTTGGAAATACACGTAGAGGCATTTATAGCACCAGACATTTTCATCCAACATTAATGCAGTGGGACCACAGTGCTGCCAGAACAAAGTCCCTCAGTACCATCTATATTGTGCCGTTGGCAGAGAAGACTAAGGGCCACTTGGCAACTGGAGGATATAGGTTTAAAAGGGGACAGAGCGAACATTTTCAGTTGCTTCATGTTGGGCAGGAGATACCAAAAGAAATCATGGGTCACATCACAGGGGGTTTACTGTGATGATAATGGGTTCTCATTGCTACTGCTTCTGGTGGTGGAACTACAGCTCCCAGGCTGCAGATGGAACATGGAGGAGGAGGAGTGGCTGTACCGCACCGTGGCCATCTGCCCACCATGTCCTCGGGGCCCTGCCTTGGGCTTTTGCAGTGCTTTTGCAGCCCACAGCTTTAGTGGCCGAATTTTGTGGGTCCTATGGGAGGAACTCCACCAGTTTCCTGGGAAGGCACTCCTCAGTCATGTTGTGTTCCTCTTCACTGGTGATAATTGCCTTTCCCTTTCTGATTCTCCAGGGCTAGCTGCCTGGCAGCTCCACAGCCTTAAAGGCAACTTGTGTTGTAGAGAGACAACTTGTCAGTGAGAAGAGATGAAAACAGATGTTTAAGACACCCATAAAAGGCCTGCTGATGCCTGATGGTGAGCTTTCATGAAATGCTGATTTGTATACATTTCTGCTTATATAGAGCAGATCCTTTCAATAGCCTGGTATTTTTAGTAGCCTGATCATTTGCATGGGAATACAATCTTGGTTTTTTGGGAAAATTGTGTCTCCTAAGTCACTGCTTGCAGACTCCTAACCTTTTTCAGCACAACAGGCTCTGATACCTGGCACTTGGACATAGCAATACCTTAGTGTGTTTTTTATTTTTGGTTTTACAACTGAATTCCTAAATTCCAATTCATATCCTTTGTATCCACAAAAAAGTGAAAATAATGTTTACTATTGTTCTTCCTTATTATTAAGTGACTGCTTTGGTTAGATCATGTTTTCCTATTTGCATGGACTTTGATTCATATGGAAGGAAAATCACAGTTATTTATAACTCCATGCATATTTGTATCTGAACACTTGTATTCATCATGATCGAATTTAGTAGTAACTAAGGACAAATGAAACCTTAGTTCATCAAACTAAATCAAAAAGTTTCACTAATTCAGTTTTTGTTTCTTCTGACTTCTAATGTTTAAAACCAAGTTTGCATAACTCTAATCAGCAAGCCAAAAAACTGACAATGCCACTGTTGGAGACCAGTCATATGTGTCTTATCAGGAACAGCAAACAATTTGCCAGCACCTCACAACCTGAAATGCATTTGCATAAATTCTTGGATGAACACTCATCAGTGAGAAATACATCTGGGAAATTAGTCCTGAGTCTTCATACAGCGTTAAAAGCCCGTGCTGGTTTGGAAATACATTTGTTAGAGAAAAGGTGGCCAGCTTTGCTGCAAGCTAAAATTTTTCGCCTCCCAATGGCTGTTGGAAAGCCTCACTGTAAACTGAGTACGACTGAGCCTCAGGCTAGTGCAAATTACCATGCATACAGTGTTTCTTCTTTGTTTTACTGTCAGTGTTCCTGACCTCACCTTACGCTGACTTCCCAAAGGCATCACTAACATCCTATATTTTTAGACTATATTTTATTTATGGTAAAAAAAGGAATAAGATGAAAATGGTTTAAATCCGTGGTTGCTCTGGTTGGATTTCTGTTGTCACCTCAAAGCAGAGGATATGCTGGTTGTCACACTGTGCTGGCAGTGGTTGCTGAAGAAGAAACAAAATAAAATGTGCTGTTTACCAAATGGTCTTTGCAGAAGAAGGTCACTGTCCTATTACTCTCTGCCCTGCATGTCACGGTTCTGTAATGGCTGTGAAGGAGGAGTGAGCATCTGGTTTAGTACCCAGGTCCCTTCCCGCAAGGTCAAGAGCTGCAGTAAGCCTCACCTACCCATGCCCTGGTCTTTGCCTGATGGCGGGGAGTTTGTCCTGGGGAATGAAGCAGAGGATTATGACTTCAAGCAGAAAATAAGCTGCAAAGTGCCCAGTGCTGTCTTCTTAGTACAAGCCCATTTCCAAGGGCTCTGAGGTACAAAAAGGGAGATCCACTACCTGGGACTCTTTATTATTCATCCTGCTATAATAAGGCTTTTCAGACATAGGGTGGCATCTCTCTTTTGCCTCAGAAAGGGACAGTCCCTGATGTTGAAAACAGGGCAGTACAGGATTGCACAGCTTGTCTGCCATGCTGGGGAACATCACCGACACTGCTCTGATTACCGCACAAACCATGGGGTCCACGTAGGATCGAGCCATATCGGATGCTCTCCCAAGCCATGCGAAGTGACAGCCGTCTGCCTTCCCTTTTGCCTGGGCAAAAGTTCTCGGGTTCTCTCTTCTTCTCAGACAGGGCTTTAGGTCCAGCCAAGAGGCTGAAAAGCAGGTATAGGGGGACGTGGGAGAAAAAGGACATCAAACGCTCCCTGCCCTGGCTGTCTGATGCTTCCCCTGGCAGGGAAGGGAGCCGTGCCCTCTGGTGGCAGAACAGGGGAGAAGTTAAGTTTAAAACCTTCCCAAATCTCCAGTCCAAGGGCACGGAGGCAGGATCTAATTAGGTTTGTACTGTCCTTGAAATTCGGGCGACTCCCGAATGCGGTGGGCTCCCGCGCTGCGGTCAGGGTTTCCTTGCTGCCGCCAGAGGCTCGCCTGTCCTGGGCACACCATCGTCCAGCCAGGACGGCAGATTTCGGAGGAGTCCTCCGGCGACTCATTGAGAACATGCCCTGCTCAGCTATTCCAGCTCCGAAGTATGCAGTCAAGGTTATCAGCATTTGAGGGCTTTAATAGCAGCTCTGTCTCTCAGAGATTTATAACAAACCCATCGCACGGCACCGTTAGGAAGCTTTTAACAGTTCACGCAGAAAGATAAAGTTGACTCCGATGCAGATGCATGTGAAAAGCAAGCAGAAGAGTTTTGCTGCTTGCAAAGAGAGACCAAACCAAATGGATTTCAGTAACAACACCTATGATTAGGGTGAGTGAGCAGTTTATCAAACTATGAAGCTTTTGTTTCCTGTGCATGATGTCTTTATGCTTCCAGAGCAATCTTCTGCACAGTGGCCACATTGTTCTTGGCATTGGTGGTACCCATCCCACACGGGACCATGGCTTCACACCTTTCTGGGTGCTTTCCTTTCATCCTCACTTGCTTCTTTGGGTGTGAGATACAAGTCACTGAAGAATGAGTTTCTTACAGTTGCTTTTCACATAAAGGAACATGGCAAAAACTTTGTATGTGTTAGCTCAGTGCATCTGAATGTTGCTTGAGCAGCTGACCATCCACTTCCATCATGCTACAGGTGCAGCACGGCACAGCACAGGCAGGAGCCACTGCTGTTGCATCCGCTCCCGCTGACGTGACCTTGCAACCTAAGTTTGGAGATCCTCAGTTTGCAGACTGCTTGAATCCAAATGAAATGACATTGTTGATCCCAGGCACACAGAGCCTCCAAAAAGACTCTTCATTCCTATTAGCCTTGCTGCTAGAGGAGGTCAGCAGCACCCTTTCTGCCTTGGCTGCTGAATGCTCCCCTCCGTCATCTTTCTTTGCACAGACAGCTGAGTGCAGACCACACAGGGTCATCAGACAGCTGAGTGCAGACCACACAGGGTCATGCCAGGAGACAATGAGATTAGGGATGATGATATGTCACAGATGCCCCATCCCTGGAAATGTTCAAGACCAGGCTGGATGGGGCTTTGAGCAACCTGGTCTAGTGGGAGGTGTCCCTGCCCGTGGCAGGGGGCTTGGAACTAGATGATTTTTAAGGTTCCTTCCAACCTAAACCATTCTATGATTCTATGAATTTATGATATGGGGAGTTAGGAAGGGATATAGAGAGGGAAGTAATTCCTGAGCATCATGTCCCCAGGTCTGTTTCCCCATCAGCACAGTGGTGCATTATCACTAGCTGTATTTGAACACACTAGAGCTGCTGACTTTAAAAGGTGAAAACACCACCTGGTCTCCCCCTTTCTGCCTCACCCTCAGCATTTCAGCAGTATGGAGCAATAGAGCAAGGACAGCTTTCCTCACATGGGTCCTCTATATTTTGGTTCAATTTTCTACTCAAGCAAGCCCAGGGCTTGGTGCTTGGCATAACTCCTGTTACCGAGGCTGGAGGGACATGGAACATGTTCATAGATATCTGAAAAGATTTGTGCATCACCGTGGTTGCAAAGGTATCTCATCAAGTGCAGCTGCCTGTGCTTACATATTATATTTTGGTGGTTATTGGGATGTTCTGTTGTGGAGAGCTCAGGAGAGCTTAGGCATGGGCATAGCAATCTTTGAAATAATTAAAATAGCTCGTGTGAGAAGACTATATGGTCAGTCACACCTAGAATTAATTGCCAGGGAAGGCTGATGCAATAGTCTGTTAGCTGAGAATTATTTCTCTAGCTCCACGCATAGCGGGCTGCTCAGCTCACTAAACCCAGTGGACCTGTGAAGATTGGCTTCAAATGATAAAATAGTAGATTGAGATTTATTTTTAAAGGTGTCCAACAGGAACAGAGCACACAAACATGGGCTTTTTATTTCTTCACAAAATGTGTTAAGAGCCTAAAACTATTGGCTTGTTGTTTTAATATTTTTTCTGCTTAATTTTTATTTCCAAGTGGAAATGCAAAGCCTGAAATTTCATTAGCTTTATCAAGGTTTTGCTGAAGCTTCAGTAGTGAAATAGGGATCTTGTCAGATCTGAGCTGAAAGGCTAGAAAACATATCTATTCTCCTAATTGTTTGTTTGCCATTTGAGCTAAACTTCTTTAGCATAAAGGTAACAAAAATCATTTTCACAGATTAATAGCAACAGAAATTACTTCTCAATTAAAAATTCCGCTCACTAGTATATTATCTTTGTGATAATACTAAGTTTTCTGTTGACCATAGAAAGTTCAAGGAAACAAAAAGTAGAAAATTTGGAATTCATAATGTAAGCAACAAGCACAACAAAAAAAAATAATTGTTGTTTGGAAGAGGACTTTCAGCTTCTCTCTTTGCCCAAGAAGCAAAAGCTATTCTTGCCATTTGGAAGTAATTTTTGAGGATTCTGATTTACCAGGAAGGAGTACTTTCAGTTTCTATTCTACTCTTCAGTTTTACATAAGGTTTTTTCTTGTTTAGGGACTGGGGTTTTTTGTCACATGCACTCAGTATGTTAATCCCTTCACTTATTTATATATTTTGTGATAGATTTAGAGCCAGCCTTTTCCACCAAAATACACATCTGGCCTATGTAGTTTCAACTTGCAAAGGGATTTTTTATAACTAGATATTAAAATACTGTCTCGGTTCACTGGTCCCCGTAGAATCATAGCAACAATACAGTAGCAAAACACATGGAAAGTCTGTGTCTCCTTGCAGCTGACGAGGAAACAGGATTTCGCAGAAGATGCTCCTTTTCTGTGCAGTGGAGGACCACGGGCAGCAGCCTGCTGCTGGGAGGGTTTTTCTGTCTGAGAGGTAACATGGCTGATGGTTCTGATATCTTATAATTTGTTTACTTGTAATCCCTACTTCAGACACACAAAAACACCCCTTGTAGTGTCAGTCTAGTCATTCATGTGCAATCTGTTGTATATGAGGCATTACAAGGTGTGTTAATAAACAGTATCAGTCCTCCAGGGAAGACTCCTGTATTTCCTACAGTGTCCTACAGACTATAGGTTCCTACAGGCTCCAATATATCATTGTGTCCACATTACACCCAGATGGCAAGGACAAAATGCAAAAGTCCTCATCTCAGGCAGGTTTAAATCCATGTTATTTAATCGATGTTGAGTCATCTTCTCACTCTAGAAGCACACCTTCAACTTTTGAAATAAACTTCACGCTTCTTTCTGGCCTTTTTCACCTGCTTTAGCTGCAAAAAGGCAAAGATTAGACTAGAAACATCAGGTTCAGTCCCTTGCCTTGCTGTAAATTCCCTTTGTAAAATTGTTTGCAAATTATTTGCTCTTGCGATGACTTGGTTGCTGATCTGTAATAGAGAAATAGCATATTACTAACCACTCTCCTGGTGTGTGGGGAGCAAAACTACGTGGCTCAGTTACTATAGCAATGAGACCCTGAATCCAGGCGCGTATTTTCATGTGCACGGTGCTAGACATCCAGAGCAGTCCTCGGTGGTCTGCAAAGCCCTGTGCAGCCTCTGCTGCTGCCTTTCACATCTCCCCCAGCCTCATCTCACCCCTCTCTCTTGGCAGATGTGTGTGCAGTGCGGCCAGACGCGTTTGAAGCATGTCGTGTCCTGCAAGGGTGAGGTACTCAGGGTCCGGCTAAGCTCCTGCTGCCTAGTACGTGCAGGACAGCATGGGACAGGGGGGAGGAGGCGGCAGGGAATGATTTTGTTCTGTGGGAGAAAAAGAAGGGTTTTCTCCGTTTATTGTGTTTTTTAGCAAAAAGGCTAAAAGGAGAGAGAACAGGAGAAGGGCAGAGGAGAAGAAGGTAACAAAGAAATGTACTAAGGAAGGTTTATTTTTAAAGCAAAGCCAGGCCACCCCACACAGCCAGGCGCTGATTCCCATCACACCCCATGCTGCGGTGGGGATGCCCCCAGGCTTCTGCAGAAGGAAGTCCCCATCGGGCTTGAATATGAGTTTAGTGTTAGCCACCAGGCAGACCTCAGGAGGGGAAAGGAAGCCACCTTCGCTCCTCTGCCACTTGCATCCTGAACATTTATTTCCCTTCTCTGCCTTGTCCCGGCTCCAGTCCTATCTGCCTGGATTGTCACATCCACACAGGGAGGCGGGCTTGTCTCTAAAGCAACTCTTCTTCCAAAGCTCCCCTTTGTGATGTAACAGGATGATGATGAGAGATGTGTGATGCCTAGAGAGCCCCACCTGCAAGCGCCTCCGTTTCCCAGGCTGCTTGGCTGGAGGAAAGGTAAAAGATGCGGCTGCTCTGCTGGTGTGGGTCTCAGCAGTACCAGTGGGCTCCCACCTCGCGTCTGCCTCTGCACTGGAGGGGTGGGCTTAGCAGAGGTGAGGGATGAAGTGCATCAGCAGAGATTGGTGGAGGAGTCTACAAAAAGTTCGCTGCTCCTATGCCTCTGCATGAGCGGCGCTTCTGAGGAGCAGCAATGCTCCCCAGGATGACAGAAACACTTCTTTTGTTTCAACAGCCTGCACCGACTGGGAGAGAAAAGATAAAATTTGAAGGACAAAGAAATGTTTTTGGAGCTGTTGCTTATTTCAGACGTGCCAGCCTGCTTCCAGTCTTAAACAATCCCTTTGTTCACAAGGCTGGGACATTTCCCTTGGCCAGGAGGGAGCTGAGATACTTCAATTTGCAGCTAGTGCTTGGCATATGGTTTTGCTGTTGCACACAGAAGAATGAATGAAATGAGCTTTGGGCTTCCAGGAGATCTCATGGCATCGCAGCCAGGGATATTTATTATGCCTTCCCTGTGCTAAGTGATCCTGGTTGGCACGCACACAGCCCTATGTTTTACATTTTAAGATGAGATAGTTTTCTTTTAAATATGTTGCAAGAAAAAAAATCTGTTTATTGTTACGGCCTGCTTTCAGGGACATGGTTTGCCCTTGGCTGATTGCACTGGGCTACCATTCAATCAGAGCCCCTGCAGAAGTGCACCAGGTATGGCCAGCTGTGTTAGCAGAGGCTTCATCTATACTAGTAAATCTAAACATCTGTATAGCTTAATGATTAGCATGCTCCCTGGCCATGTTTTGGCCTGTGATGACCATCTCCAGCCTAGAAAAGTCCGGGATGCCATTTGAGTAAGGGTTTGTGAAGGGACAGCTTCCATTTATTTCTTTATGAACCTATTAACCCTGAGTCTGGTCGCGGTTTCTGTTCACATCAGAGACCTCCGGCCAGGTCTGGGATAAAGCCCAGGATTCACTTTTAAGGCTCTGAAGAATGTGTTGCATGAAGGTGTGTAGCACCTTTCCTTGTGTTTGACAACATCTCTAGGTCTATGGAAATATCAGCAGGCAAGAGGGGTTTGGACACAGCCATCCTGTTTTGGTGGAGAACTTAAGTGGCTCGACGTGACTCATGCCATGCCCCTCAGCCCTTGGACCTCTCATTCTGTTTTTTTATTTAATAACATAGATCCAACCTGACATGGAGTGGGCCATCACTTTGCTAGAGCAGTGGTGAGGACAACAGCTCCCAGGCAGTCCTGCTGCTGCCAGAGGCACAACCCTCCCATGCATGGAAGGATGGTGATGGACTTTGTTCACCAACACAGGGGCAACCCTGTGGCCAATGCAGGAGACTCATCTGCCTGCCATGCAGCAGCTTTCAGCAAGTCTCATTTCACTCTGCAGTGCCAGGTTGGCAATTTTTGTGACGGTTTTTGGGAGACACTTCTTTTTCAGTTCCCATTTGGCCTCCCCAGTGCAGATAAAAGTCTCTGTGAATGAGAGTCTGCATGGCCTGGACGGAGATAAATCTACACAGGTGAAATTTTAACACAAACAAAATCTGCAGGAGGTTATAGGATTAACATTCACCCTGAAGGCAACAGGGGCAGCTGAGCCTCTTGAAGAGAAAAAGGAAAAAAGTGGGAAAACGGAGAAGATCAGGTTAAGAAAACCAGCTCTGCTTCAGCCAATTAGAAAAATTCAGCTGAGCAAGCCTGCAAGGATGGCAGAGGGTTCGAGCATAGCAGATGTTCTTCCTGTTGACTGGTCCTGGCTCACTCACACCCTTAACAAACAGCGCAGCCTGGAGAAGAGGCTGGTGACAAGGAGCAGAGGGAGGTGCCGTAGTCAGTAGCGTGCCAGCCCCGGTGCCAAAGCTGGATATCTCTGGCTGCGGTAGGAAGGCAGGCAGGAGGAGAGCCGGGGGTGAGCTACCACCATAAGATGGCTCTTCCTATCTCCTGCCACTGTCTTTTTCAGACTCTCGGTTGGCTGAACAGAGCTGATGTTCGTTCTTGTCCCATCTGCCCTTCACAGGGCTTTCAGTAGCAAATCCAGCTATGCAGGCTGATATTGCTTCACAAAATTAGTCCTCAAAAGGTTCTGGGACAGCTGCTGAAGGGACAGTCCCACCTCAAAGAGTGGTACAAAGCTGCCAAGAAATGAGGTGGGATTGCTACACCTGCACAACATATGGACACATTGGCCACAGGCTTCCTTGACATAGAGCGGATGCAGTCAGCTCTCCGGTCCCTGCGGAAACCCATAGCAGGGGTTAAGTTCTCTGGGCAGAATCCAGCCCAACAGGATCCTGGTTCTCAACTGGGATTCTGAGAGATTGGTGACATATAACCATAGCTTCCTTTATCTCTGTTTTCTATGAAATGAGGTATTTCAAAGACTCCTTGCCACATGCAATAGACATTACTGGCCTCTCCGCTCACATCCTGCCCGTGGCATAGCCCATTGATCTTATCTCCACCTGCATGATAGAAACACAGATGCGCATAACTTTTCCATGAGTTTCAAGGTTGTAGTTACCACCACAATGTTATCTCCCTTGCCTTCAGCTGTTCCAGGCTGTCAGGATCAGATGTGGTGTCCTCCATAGGAGCATGGCACTCTGCCCATCCATACCTCCAGATGTCTCCTTAATCAGCCTAAGCATTGCCTTAAAACCTGGGTGCCCCAAGACAGCTATTATCTGCCTGCTATTTCAGCAAGCTCTTGAAGAGATGTTTTGTTTTCATTTTACAAGGGTACCTATTAATCTGCTCCTAGTATGAGCCTTTTGGAATTTCAATGAACAACCTGTATTCCTCTCCTTCTGGATGCCTTTAGAGATAAAAAACTTCTCCTTTCTTAGTCATATTTTGCCTCTATTAAATTTTGTAGCTGGATGTTTTCTCACCTTCCTTTTTGTTGAAATCTTCTTTACAATGAAAATGCTTTATTCTGCTTAATGCCCACACTTCTTCCAACACACCTTCTAAGGTCTTACAGTTTCTGTGAGAGTGACATCCATTCCAGATGATGCCTTGTGACATCCATTGCAGATGATGCCCTCAGATGAGAGACAAACACTCCTCTGTTATTCACTCAATGCATAATAGATGCAGCAAGTTCCCCACATGCTCCTGTTTCCTTCGTGGAGGCAAGGGCAGACGCAAGAGAACATCTCTTTGGGGGATGTAAAGATGCTTCCCAGAAGATCAGGATGGTGTAGCCAGTCTGTGAAGTACTTGTATGGCACCCAGCCCATATCGCAAAAGCCATCTCATGGAGCTCCTGCTCTGAAAGACGAGGAAGGGATCCCTGCCTGTCTCCTGGTGTAGACCCACTGTCAACACCTGTCCACACTCTTATACTCAGCCCTAGGTCAGAGATACTTTCTACCATCCCAGCCAGTCTCTGCAGTGCAGGATCTGTGCAGCAACAGTTCTCCCATCCCTCTGTGGCTCCTACAGCCCCAATGTTTTTTGGCAATGGCTCTGGGATGGACGCTGTGTGCTGCTGTCCATCCTGCCTCCACTCTGGACAGTTTTCATATACTGCCAGGTGATTTCTACCCTTCTGCTCTATCTATGTGGAGGACTAGGAAATATCAATAAGCCAGCTTGTTTTCCAGGATAGGAATAACTACCATTCCCAGAATTACGGGTGGGCAGACATTTTATTCTTTAACATAAACCTAGGCAAAAGGTTTATGTTTGCTATACCTCTGCCACAACCTACTGCAAGAACATCCCACCTCCATCTACTAGATCCTCTCTAAGCCTCTTTTATAAGGATTCCTTCAGTTCATCCAAGCTAAGGATGAGGGCTGAATTTAAGCAAGCAGACCACGTCGTCGCACAATAAAGCCCTTGCTCATGAACAGCATTGGATGTACAGCAAGCCGGCCAACCTTCACAATCCACATACTTTTCAGCCAGCTATTTGGCTTCCTACGGCTATCAAATGAATGTATTGAAGCAGATGAGATTGTCCCAAATTTACACAGGTAGGAATGAAAACATCTTGCCTAGGATTTTCAGATGACTAAAGTGACTTTGTGTTTTCAGATCAATCTGCCAGAGAGTGACAGGTGCAGTGGAGAGAAGGCAAATTTCACACAGGGATGTCACTACACAAATCAACTGAACTCAGATTATAGGAGCAAAGCAATAGAAAGGAGTTTGAGAAGGGGGAGAGAGGGTAAGTCATCTCTTTGGTCTGTGTATGGACTTTTATTAATGTGATGTTCAAGAGAAGTGCTATTCTCCTTCTCCCTTTGCAGTGTCCTTTGCACAAAACTTTAAGGAAAAATTGCTTTGGCTCTGTCAACGTGGAAATTGCTGCTACTTTTGCTCAACATCAGCTCTGGTGGCACTGAGCACTCCAGATTTTTTGCCCCACATTTGTCCAGTCCCACTGGCTGTCTGAGTCCTCAATTCCCTGTCAAGACCCAAAGGGAGACCTGCGCAAATACCCACAGTGACACAGAGATGTAGGTGACAGTAGATGAACCTCCTGCTATTGTGGCCCTGCTATGGAAAAAGCTTCTCAGTGGACAAACAAGAGGCCATGAGCTGGTGGCAGAAGCTTGGTAGCCCTTGTCTGCTGGGCCAGGCCTCTGAGTGCTGGAAACCACAGCCTTTGAGTGCCACCTCCATCTAGCTGTACCAGCCTGGCTCCCTCCTGGGGTACAATTTGGGCAGCAGGAGTGCTTTGGCCCATACGGGTTATGCCGCTTCCCCAAAGAGAGCACAGCTCTCCTGCCAAAAGCTTTCTCTGGCCAGAATAATCACATCTACATGAAGGCTTTTGCCAACTTTGTTATATTGGTCGGGGGTAGAGAGCGAGCTAAGGGTAAATGACACTCTTGGACACAGAGCTTTGCCAGAAAAACTTTTAGTGTGGCTTAGTCTTAACAGCTGCCATTCTGATACTATATCTCTGGTTATTTTTAGTTTGCCTTTGCAATAGACAGACCTGTACCTTTCTCAGGAATAATGTGAAATTTGCCAAGTTCAGAGTGCACATTTTAATTAACTCAGTGTTTGCTCAAAAGAAAATGATATTGCTGCACTTTCATTTGGTAATTCAAGTAATACTCACTGGGTGTTCACTCCTGACCTGCAAGCCCTCATATTTAAAACAAACCGGGGGC